>WBZZ01000317.1:47500-126606 GCA_019918135.1 Paulinella micropora
AATAATAATAATAATAATAATAGTGCTTCTCTGTCAATGGCTGATGCATTTCTGCACATGCGCCTCCATCGTCTCACCCGTGAGGGGAGTACGAAGAATTGACGATAAGCTCTAATGACACCCCCGCAAGGGCAGTTCCAACACTTCCAGACGGGCCGGTATGTTCAATGAAAATACTGGTCCAGAAATAGACCGGTATGTTCAATGAAAATACTGGTGGCACCGACGGGAATCGAACTGGCGACAGGGCCCAGATGGTAGAACTTGACCACTGGGCTATCACGGTGTCCATAATAATAATAATAATAATAATGATAATAATAATAATAATAATAATAATAATGATAATAATAATAGTGTATATCTCCTGCCAATTGCTGAGCCAAAAGGCCATGTGCATCCAGTCCTCCATTCCATAAGGAAAGTCTCCACACCAATCGGTGGAATAAAGGAAGTGACGGCATAGAACATTACTCTAGGAGCTTTATACCAATCAGCCCATGGAAAGGACCGATGGCCTATGTACTCCCTAAATAATAATAATAATAATAATAATAATAATAATAATAATAATAATAAATGATATTTACTACATCTGAGGCGTACTGATGCAGCTAATGGCATATCCTCAACGGACATAAGCCTCCAATACCCTTGTTCGAGGTCCTCCACCCCCCGTGTCAGTCTCTCGCCTGATGATCGGGGCCACCGATGGAGCTCCTGAGGGCAAGACTGCATTAAGCCGAGGTTATTCCGCAGTCCCAGCAACCTCTTGCAAGACGTCACCGAATGGGCAAGTGCATACACCAAGCGCGGTTGCTAGAGCTGCCTCGAAACCCCACCCATAACAATCTGGTGTCTGCTGGGTCCTGGGCTATCAACCAGCATATGCGGAGTTTAAGATCTTTTACGCGCGCAACGACCCTCCTCCCCAGCATCTACCACCAAAGGGTTATGAGTTGGCGTCACAGTTTAACGCCTTGAGGCCATGGGGCTGAATAATAATAATAATAATAATAATAATAATAATAATAATAATAATATATATTGATCTGTCATGGTTGAGCCCGAGGGCCATGCGCCTCCATCCCTCGACCCAACAGGGACTACAGTGAGTATGTTGGGGAGGGAAGAGTGACTCTAACCATCCTGCATAGAAAGCCCCAAAAGGAAGTCCCTACTACCCGCAGTGTCGGGTACCTTGCAGGAAATCAACTACAAATGATTGCTCTTCCCCGCGTGAGAGCTCCACGAGACTGGGTAGGTCCCGCATGGAGGTACTCACAGTGGTAGCAGACATATCATGCGGTTTGCCAGCGCATGAGGACGTTTGGCGGTAAGCGTCTGGGACGCCTCGAAACCCGTCACCACCCTAGATCTCGGAATGTATATACCCCTTTGACCCCACGTGGTGTATGTCTTATAAGAACAACACAACAACATAGCCTCGGAACCAGTGGGAAGAGGCCCAATCACCTCCTCTTCCCGTGGGGTGCCATACTGTGCACCCCTCCAAAATAATAATAATAATAATAATAATAATAATAATAATAATAATAATAATAATAATAGTGCTTCTCTGTCAATGGCTGATGCATTTCTGCACATGCGCCTCCATCGTCTCACCCGTGAGGGGAGTACGAAGAATTGACGATAAGCTCTAATGACACCCCCGCAAGGGCAGTTCCAACACTTCCAGACGGGCCGGTATGTTCAATGAAAATACTGGTCCAGTAATAGACCGGTATGTTCAATGAAAATACTGGTGGCACCGACAGGAATCGAACTGGCGACAGGGCCCAGATGGTAGAACTTGACCACTGGGCTATCACGGTGTCCAGATAATAATAATAATAATAATAATAATAATAATAATAATAATAATAATAATAATAATAATATAATAATAATAATAATACTATATCTGAGGCGTACTGATGCAGCTAATGGCATATCCTCAACGGACATAAGCCTCCAATACCCTTGTTCGAGGTCCTCCACCCCCCCGTGTCAGTCTCTCGCCTGATGATCGGGGCCACCGATGGAGCTCCTGAGGGCAAGACTGCACTAAGCCGAGGTTATTCCGCAGTCCCAGCAACCTCTTGCAAGACGTCACCGAATGTGCAAGTGCATACACCAAGCGCGGTTGCTAGAGCTGCCTCGAAACCCCACCCATAACAATCTGGTGTCTGCTGGGTCCTGGGCTATCAACCAGCATATGCGGAGTTTAAGATCTTTTACGCGCGCAACGACCCTCCTCCCCAGCATCTACCACCAAAGGGTTATGAGTTGGCGTCACAGTTTAACGCCTTGAGGCCATTGGGCTGAATAATAATAATAATAATAATAATAATAATAATAGGCTTCCTCAGACTATAGCATCAGATCCAGATCCTGGACATGTGCCTCCATTGGGTCACCGGGGTCAGCCGATCCCAACGCATTGTCAGAACACCAAACAGACATAGCAGCAACAGCAACAGCAGGGGCAGATGGGGGCTGTGAAGTGCATGAAGAGCTAGATGCGAGGGTGTTAGCTGAAGAGAAGAACTCGGAGACACTACGCTGCGCTCCCGAACCCCTCTCTCTAGCCAGGACGTCCACACTGCGCGGACGGCCGCGCCGCGCAACATCAACGTCACTTGGGGGAGAGGGTGGGACAGAAGCTGATGGAACCTCAGTGAGGTCAATCACCTCCTCGCCCCCATCCTCCACCCCAAGCTCCTCCCTTTTACCCTCCCTAGCAGACCAACACTCAGACACATATGATCCAAACAACACATCCAACTTTGGAGGGGGACGCAACGCTGTAACCCCTAACAACGCAGCAAGCCTAAAGTTACTGCGGAAGCGCGACTTCCCCTGAAAAAACTTACAAAACAATCGTGATTGATCCACAGGCGACATATCATCCCAACCCTGCCGCACAGAGCCCTCCCGCTCCCGCCCAAGCAACACATCCTCCACCACAACCTCACCACCTACGACCTCACCACCCTCCTCACTCCCTCCATCCCCCTCAGCACCCCCCACAGCCATGCCACCGAGCCTCTGCATACTCAGCAACAGCTGCTTACGTCTCCCCTCATGCATGGGGCAATCCCATAAGAAGTGCGCAAGGGACTCATTGACATCATCATGACAACAGAAGCAGCGAGGGGACATGCCACTGACCAACTTTCTGCGGTACAACCGAAGGCGGTTGTTGCAGCTGAGCAACCTTCTCCGAAGCAGATTATAATGCGCATCATCAAGGGCTACCCATCTTGGGAACTCCTTAGTTCCAAAGACTTGTCTTAGGATGACTCGCAGGCCATCAGTAAGATCGCTGCCTGCCTCTCGCTTGTCCCACATCAGTTGCTGCACCATCTTGACGTCCTGCTGAAGGGCCCACTTGTCCACAGTCGAACACCAACCCTCGAGGTCCTTCTCTGAGCTATTTAGGAGCTCCTGAAGCCCTTGTTGTAGATCCATTGAGTCCCTGATAGCGCCTTCGGCCTCCGCAGTCCAGTCGGATTTGACTTGAGATGCGATGACAGGAAATCGCTTCTCCGGTAGAACACGCAGCCGTCCATAGAACTTCAGTTGCGCCGCCCGCCGCAAACGCTCCGCACTCAAAGAGCGCGCCAGAAAGAGTGTAATCCACTTGCTTGTCTTAGGGCTGATGCCGAGAATCATCCTCATGGGGCGCAGCATTGCTGCCTCCAGCTTGGTGAGCTGCGATACGGGGGCACGCCAGACATCGAAGGCGTACTTCAGCTTGGCCCCCACAAGTTGATTCCAGCACATGAGACAATAATAATAATAATAATAATAATAATAATAATAATAGTGCTTCTCTGTCAATGGCTGATGCATTTCTGCACATGCGCCTCCATCGTCTCACCCGTGAGGGGAGTACGAAGAATTGACGATAAGCTCTAATGACACCCCCGCAAGGGCAGTTCCAACACTTCCAGACGGGCCGGTATGTTCAATGAAAATACTGGTCCAGACGGATCGTTACGTTCAATGAAAATACTGGTGGCACCGACGGGAATCGAACTGGCGACAGGGCCCAGATGGTAGAACTTGACCACTGGGCTATCACGGTGTCCATAATAATAATAATAATAATAATAATAATAATAATAATAATAATAATAATAATAATAATAATAGGCTTCCTCAGACTATAGCATCAGATCCAGATCCTGGACATGTGCCTCCATTGGGTCACCGGGGTCAGCCGATCCCAACGAATTGTCAGAACACCAAACAGACATAGCAGCAACAGCAACAGCAGGGGCAGATGGGGGCTGTGAAGTGCATGAAGAGCTAGATGCGAGGGTGTTAGCTGAAGAGAAGAACTCGGAGACACTACGCTGCGCTCCCGAACCCCTCTCTCTAGCCAGGACGTCCACACTGCGCGGACGGCCGCGCCGCGCAACATCAACGTCACTTGGGGGAGAGGGTGGGACAGAAGCTGATGGAACCTCAGTGAGGTCAATCACCTCCTCGCCCCCATCCTCCACCCCAAGCTCCTCCCTTTTACCCTCCCTAGCAGACCAACACTCAGACACATATGATCCAAACAACACATCCAACTTTGGAGGGGGACGCAACGCTGTAACCCCTAACAACGCAGCAAGCCTAAAGTTACTGCGGAAGCGCGACTTCCCCTGAAAAAACTTACAAAACAATCGTGATTGATCCACAGGCGACATATCATCCCAACCCTGCCGCACAGAGCCCTCCCGCTCCCGCCCAAGCAACACATCCTCCACCACAACCTCACCGCCTACGACCTCACCACCCTCCTCACTCCCTCCATCCCCCTCAGCACCCCCCACAGCCATGCCACCGAGCCTCTGCATACTCAGCAACAGCTGCTTACGTCTCGCCTCATGCATGGGGCAATCCCATAAGAAGTGCGCAAGGGACTCATTGACATCATCATGACAACAGAAGCAGCGAGGGGACATGCCACTGACCAACTTGCTGCGGTACAACCGAAGGCGGTTGTTGCAGCTGAGCAACCTTCTCCGAAGCAGATTATAATGCGCATCATCAAGGGCTACCCATCTTGGGAACTCCTTAGTTCCAAAGACTTGTCTTAGGATGACTCGCAGGCCATCAGTAAGATCGCTGCCTGCCTCTCGCTTGTCCCACATCAGTTGCTGCACCATCTTGACGTCCTGCTGAAGGGCCCACTTGTCCACAGTCGAACTCCAACCCTCGAGGTCCTTCTCTGAGCTATTTAGGAGCTCCTGAAGCCCTTGTTGTAGATCCATTGAGTCCCTGATAGCGCCTTCGGCCTCCGCAGTCCAGTCGGATTTGACTTGAGATGCGATGACAGGAAATCGCTCCTCCGGTAGAACACGCAGCCGTCCATAGAACTTCAGTTGCGCCGCCCGCCGCAAACGCTCCGCACTCAAAGAGCGCGCCAGAAAGAGTGTAATCCACTTGCTTGTCTTAGGGCTGATGCCGAGAATCATCCTCATGGGGCGCAGCATTGCTGCCTCCAGCTTGGTGAGCTGCGATACGGGGGCACGCCAGACATCGAAGGCGTACTTCAGCTTGGCCCCCACAAGTTGATTCCAGCACATGAGACGATACCTAGCTTGTATCTCACCTGCACACCACAAAGAGTACCAACCTGCGGTGGCGACTTCAGTGACACGCGTAGCCCGCAGGGCCTGCTCCTTCCACTTCAGGTCGTCGGTGATAACCACTCCCAGGTACTTGTACTGACTGGTGACACAAAGCTTCTGGCCGCGAAACCACACCACGGGCTCACCTCGCTCCCTGATACTTGGTCGTTTCGCCTTGCTCGACGTGTAAATGGGCATGATTTCCGTCTTGCCGGGCTTCAAGTTGACTTCCAGCCGGTAATCTTCCGCGAACTTGGCCACAACATTGACCATCTTCTGGAGCTCGGTGCGACTGTGAGCGATGAGGGCCACGTCGTCCGCGTATAGAAGTGCCTTGATGTCGTTCAGCCGCTTCACATCCGTGATCTTGAGGGCACTCGCCAGCCGATCACACAGCTCATCCATAAAGACGTTGAAGAGTGTGGGAGAGAGAGGGGACCCCTGTTGGACGCCTACACGCTCCAGTACTTCGGGGGTGAGTGCTCCATCAACTAGCACTTGCGACGAAGTCTGCTCGTAGCACCTGCGTAGCGTGCGCCAGAACTTGCCCCTTACACCCAGCTTCCAGAGCCTCTCAAATAGGCCATCTCTCCAAACAGACGGGAAAGCCTTGCGTAGATCGACGAACAGGACATACGACTCCCGCTTCTGCTGCTGACGCCCCTTCAACCTCTGCCAAAGGGTAAAGACCTGATCCGTAGTGCGACGCCCCGGGCAGAAGCCTCCCTGCTCTGGACGTAGCTTATCCGGGCCATCCACGAAGAGCGTTAGACGAGTAGCTAATAAGGACAGATAGAGCTTACCAAGGCAACTAATAATCGAGATATCCCTCCAGTTGTCAGGATCCGTAGGATCCCCATCCTTGGGGATATTGACGATGATTCCCTTGCCCCAAGCTTTTGGAGTCCTCGGCTTCTCGAATCCAGTTGAGGTACTGCGCTAAGTAGCCATTGATGTAGGCGCCGCCATACTTGAGCATCTCGTTCTTCACTTTGTCCTCGCCACAAGCTTTGTGGTTACTCAGGGCACGTTGCCTTGCAAGGACCTCCTCTTGCGTGAACGGCTTGTCCAGCTCTTCGCAAGTGTCTTCACCTACTTCGTGCTCCTTCATAGCCCGGGCCACCTCATCTCTGAAGCGATCGTTCCAGTGGAACTGCCGCTTAGCTTCGGCTTCCTCCCACTCCAGCGAGCCTGCTTCTGCACAGCACTCCACCACAACAGCCGCACTTGCCGGATTTTCCCGTGGCTTCACCGAATTTTTCCGAAATTCCTCCCACCGAGCGACCTTTTCCGGCAGCGTACACGCCAGTGAGCCATCCTCCCTTTGCACCGGCGCGGAGACCTTCGTTCTGCGTGCCCCGCCAAGCCGCTTCGCGAGTAGCCAAAAGCGCTTTGAGGATTGCTCGCGTTGACATTTGACCGCTTCTTCCTGCACTTGCTTGAAGGAGGCGGACTTCTTGGCCCGAGTTGCCTTCCGAATTTGCTTGCGGAGACGTAGCCAATTCAGACGGGCTTCCGCATTCGATTCATCCCTCCTGTATGCTGCGTAGGCCTCCCGGCGCTGTTGAATGAGCTCCTTTAGCTCCCCGTCGAACCAATTGTTGGTGAAACGGGGTCGTATACATCTGGAGCCAAGGACCCGGTGCGCCGCCATTTGGAAGGACTGCGCCACTCGCTCGGTGACGTCATCTACCACCCGTTGGCTGTCGGCACCACCCGATAGGTCAAGCTCAGGCAGCTGATGCACTCCAAGCTTCTGTAGGCAATGCTGGAATACGTCATCGAACTTGTCGAGTAGATAATCCAGCGCTTGCTTCGCAGCGTGATCATTACCCGAGACACCAGCACCAATAAGCTTATCAACACGAAAGGACCTGTAAGGTTTCGCAGCCCGCTTTGGTCGGCGCTGGCCGCTCCACGTCAGTTCGGCCCATACTGCCTTGTGGTCCGTATCAAGATCATCTTCGCATACTCCGAACTTTGCTCCAGATGCCAAGCCAGGCGACGCGCAGATGTAATCGAGGAGGTGCTTGCCTGTGCCCATGCCGCGCTGCTCACGCCGGGACCACCAGTAGGACCCTTCCACTGGGCACGAGAAGCCGCTCAGATTTCGCAGGCCCGTAGCGACGAGGACAGCCGCGAGTCTCTTGCCGTTCTCCGAACGTACCGGTGCTCCCTTATCATCGACCTCCCCGTGCTGACCGACGATGCCCTCCTCTTTTCGGCTGCATGCCGGCCCGAGCTTCGCGTTGGCATCCGCCACCGTGACCACAAGACCTTTGGCTCCAAAAAAAGCTATAGCTGCCTGCCAGGCCGCATACGCCTCTGACGACTCTTCTTCCTGCGTTTCCTGGGGAAAGTAGCCGTTGCCCACATAGATATCCTGAGCGCCGGTAACACCCGAGGCGATACGCAGCCACACTTGCTGCCGGTGGTCGACGGGGGCTGACACCAGGTTGCAATACGGACCAAGGAAGTTAGCCACCGCGAATAGAACCCCACCCTTGCAGCGATTTTTCTCGCTGACCTCCGCAGGTTTTCCAAAAATCCGGAATCCATCCAGGCTGCATTTGGAAAGTTGCTTCTTGCCCATGCGGTGCTCCTGAGCCCCGATGACTAGCCAGCCCTCGTGCTTGTAGAATGATGCCCATTCCGCCGTGCCTACGTTGTCGTATCCCGTTTTACCCTGCCAGTTGTGACTCGCGACGAGTAGCTTGAAGCCGGTATCGAACTGCTTGGAGCGGTGCTTCTTGGCTCGTTTCCGGACCCGACGGCCGCGCTTGGCTTCCGCCCTCGTGCTGCCCCCCTCTGCAGGTGCTTGCGCAGGTTGGTCCCCCACTGCACTGGCCGCCGAATGCAGGGGCACCACATGCATATCAGCACACTCAGACACACACTTAGGTGCATCGGCAGCCGATTCCGAAGACACCACCTGCACATCATCAACACATTCTTCATGCAGAGGCAAGACGCGATATCCCGTCGCAGCTTCCTCCTTCCGGACCGCCGCTTCCCCACGCAGATGGATGCGAATAAGCCTTCGGACACGTTCCCTGTCCCTGAACCTGCGCCCAAGGGCCACATTGACCCCTCTGCCGAAGAATTTGAGATGTTTGAGTTGCTGCAACGCCGTCTGCCTGCTGTCATCGTCCTCGTAGACCAGCTCCAGGTGACGAGACATTCGCTGGCCTTGCCACTCCATTACCGGGACCACCAGACCAAGACCGCTCATTTTGGAGGCGATCTCCTGTAGATTGGCGCGTTCTGAGAGCCCCCAGACAATCAGATTACGCCCGTCCTTGTCGTACCGATCTACCCGCCGGTACCGTCGAGGCGGCGGTGCCATCTGCCATATAGCGCCGCTCGCCTTATGTTGAAGCGCCGACCCGTGTGCCAGGTTTGGGGAGGAAGGATGAGGCGCAGCTAAGATAGCCTCTCCACGTGGTTCAGGAATTCCGTCATATACGCGAGCCCTCATCCTCCCATCCTGGGACATCGGGCCAGAGCCCGTCGAAGAGGCATTCCCACGGGGATTGTCCAGGTCTTCGGCGATTCTACCTTGTCCCATAAGGGCCACAGTGGTAGCTCCGTGCTTCGCGTATTTGTAATCCATTGAGAGTAGTAGACGGCCAATGTCGCTGGCCATCACCGCCGCGCCTCTTTACGCCGAGGAAAGCGCCCGTCCATGCAAATAGCATCGGCGGTATCTGCAACACACACTACACACATTTCCGCCGGCGTCACTGGACGCTGCCGCGTCGCTTCGTGCCCTTCGGCGCCCGCCAGCACCCCCAGCGTCGTCAGAACCTGCCTCACGCACTACACACACTCTCCATCGCATCGCCAACGCCTCTACTCTCATGCCTTATGGACTTTCAGCTGCTCCTAACAATACACATCATGAGGTACGGGTGTCCCCGAGTGGAGCCAGATCGGACGGCGTGCCGCTGAAACTCCTTCCCCCACGTGGGTATAGAAGGCGCGAACCTAGCGGTACCTATAGGGTCTTACAGACAAGTATAGTAATCCCAGCCGAAGCTGCTCAGTTAGAAATGCAACGGTGGAGGGTGTGACTGCATGGGGCAAGGCACGGCAACGCAGCAAGGCACTGGCAAGGCATTGGGACCGACTGAAGCCCCTCTCCAACGTGCGCTCATCATGTGTTCCAGTTAGGCAACCCCGAAGAAGCGAAGATAGGGAGGAGACAAAACCCAGATAGGATGAAGATAGGATTAACATGAAGCCGAAATGGAGCCGAGTTGGAACAGGTCAACTCAGCCCCATCTCGGCTCAATGTGAATCCTATCTTCAACCCATCTCGGTACTGTTTCCTCCGAAAGCTCACCTCAACAAGATCACCAAACCGGAACTGGAAGCCCCCAGGCATTTACTCGGCAGGAAATTCGGCGAAAATGGGCTAACTAGGAAACCAGACCCAAACCAACAGCCAAGAAAAACGAGCCAACCAACAATCCAACAGACAACCCCACAACCTGCCTGGCCGAACCCCTACCGAGTAAATGCCCAGTTGAGAGTTGCGCATATCCCGGTGACCGCCCTCCCCAAGCGGTCACCTTCGTGGGGAGAGGCCCAACCACCTCCTCTTCCCATGGAGTGCCATCTTGTGCACCCCTCCAGAATAATCAGAATAATAATAATAATAATAATAATAGTGCTTCTCTGTCAATGGCTGATGCAAATCTGCACATGCGCCTCCATCGTCTCACCCGTGAGGGGAGTACGAAGAATTGACGATAGGCTCTAATGACACCCCCGCAAGGGCAGTTCCAACTTCCAGACGGACCGGTATGTTCAATGAAAATACTGGTGGCACCGACGGGAATCGAACTGGCGACAGGGCCCAGATGGTAGAACTTGACCACTGGGCTATCACGGTGTCCATAATAATAATAATAATAATAATAATAATAATAATAATAATAATAATAGTGCTTCTCTGTCAATGGCTGATGCATTTCTGCACATGCGCCTCCATCGTCTCACCCGTGAGGGGAGTACGAAGAATTGACGATAAGCTCTAATGACACCCCCGCAAGGGCAGTTCCAACACTTCCAGACGGGCCGGTATGTTCAATGAAAATACTGGTCCAGACGGATCGGTATGTTCAATGAAAATACTGGTGGCACCGACGGGAATCGAACTGGCGACAGGGCCCAGATGGTAGAACTTGACCACTGGGCTATCACGGTGTCCATCAATAATAATAATAATAATAATATAATAATAATAATAATAGTGCTTCTCTGTCAATGGCTGATGCATTTCTGCACATGCGCCTCCATCGTCTCACCCGTGAGGGGAGTACGAAGAATTGACGATAAGCTCTAATGACACCCCCGCAAGGGCAGTTCCAACACTTCCAGACGGGCCGGTATGTTCAATGAAAATACTGGTCCAGACGGATCGGTATGTTCAATGAATTCATAATAATAATTAATAATAAGGGGCTGCGCCAACACCTGAAAGGATGGTTTGCGGTGCGCTCCGCGCACCCCCCCCCCCCCCCCTTCCGTCGACAGGGTACGTTCATTGCCGGAGGTACCAGCAGAACGCAAGTGTAATCTCTGATGACACAAAAACCTAAAATCTCTGGTTTTTGTGCCACCCGCCACCAAAACGTTTTTTATCTCCGAAGAGAGCGCACCGAGAGGTGTCGGGTACACCAAACATCAGCCTCAAACTCCCTCAGGTGTGCGCAAACGGCTCCTGGTGGCGCAAAACCTCAATTTTCCGGTGTGTATGCCACCCGGCGCCACAATTTTTATATTTTCGAAGAGAGCTCATCAAGAAGTGTCAGATACACCAAATATCAGCCGCTAACTCCCTCTGGTGTGCGCAAACGGCGCCTGGTGGCACAAGACCTCCATATTCTGGTGATGCCATCCGCGACCAAAACGGGTACGTACAATCGCAGGGCTGGGGATCCCGGAGGGAGGGCCCCCCGGACCCCCCTGCCCCGTCGACAGGGTACGTTCAATTGCCGGAGGCACCGGCAAGTACTGTTAAAAAACAAGGAATTTCGGCATTCAGGACACTCCCCTAACGCAAATATTTGCGTGAATTCCCGAAAAAGTATAGCAGCATCAAGATCGAGTCTGGGGCTAGCCACCCTGCCAAGATGAGCTCCCAACTCCTGCTGGTTCCCACAAACCATGATTTATAGGGATGGGGGGTGCAAAAAATGGCCAAAAAAAAGCAAGGAGTTTTGGCATTCAGGACACATCCCTAACGTAAATATTTGTGTGAATTCCAAAAAAATCACACCAACATCAAGATTGAGTCTGGGTTAGCTACCCTGGCAATATGAGCTCCCAAATCCTCCTGGTTCACACAAACCATCATTTATAGGGACAGGTGCAAAAATAGGCAAAAAAAAAAAAAAAAAAAAAAAAAAAAAAAAAAAAAAAAAAAAAGGAATTTTGGCGTGCAGGACACTGCCTAACGCAAATATTTGCGTGAATTCCAAAAAAAATCATATCAGCGTCAACATCGAGTCTGGGGCTAGCCACCCTGCAAATATGAGCTCCCAGCTCCTCCTCGTTCCCACAAATCATGATTAACAGGGATAGGGGTGCCGAAATGGGTGGGTGGGGGGGGGGGGTACACAATTTTCATTTTCCCCCTCCCCCCAAACCCCCCACCCCCTTGACCAACACCTTTCAGGGATGATAATAATAATAATAATAATAATAATAATAATAATTATAATAGTGCTTCTCTGTCAATGGCTGATGCATTTCTGCACATGCGCCTCCATCGTCTCACCCGTGAGGGGAGTACGAAGAATTGACGATAAGCTCTAATGACACCCCCGCAAGGGCAGTTCCAACACTTCCAGACGGGCCGGTATGTTCAATGAAAATACTGGTCCAGAAATAGACCGGTATGTTCAATGAAAATACTGGTGGCACCGACGGGAATCGAACTGGCGACAGGGCCCAGATGGTAGAACTTGACCACTGGGCTATCACGGTGTCCAATAATTATAATAATAATAATAATAATAATAATACTATATCTGAGGCGTACTGATGCAGCTAATGGCATATCCTCAACGGACATAAGCCTCCAATACCCTTGTTCGAGGTCCTCCACCCCCCCGTGTCAGTCTCTCGCCTGATGATCGGGGCCACCGATGGAGCTCCTGAGGGCAAGACTGCACTAAGCCGAGGTTATTCCGCAGTCCCAGCAACCTCTTGCAAGACGTCACCGAATGTGCAAGTGCATACACCAAGCGCGGTTGCTAGAGCTGCCTCGAAACCCCACCCATAACAATCTGGTGTCTGCTGGGTCCTGGGCTATCAACCAGCATATACGGAGTTTAAGATCTTTTACGCGCGCAACGACCCTCCTCCAGCATCTACCACCAAAGGGTTATGAGTTGGCGTCACAGTTTAACGCCTTGAGGCTATTGGGCTGGAACTCTGTTTAGCAAGTGTGACTAGGTTTTTTCATCGGGATTTCCCTCAAATATGTCACAGTCAACACTCTAAGGCAGATAATAATAATAATAATAATAATAGTGTATCTCCTGCCAATTGCTGAGCCAAAAGGCCATGTGCATCCAATCCTCCATTCCATAAGGAAAGTCTCCACACCAATCGGTGGAATAAAGGAAGTGACGGCAAAGAACATTACTCTAGGAGCTTTATACCAATCAGCCCATGGAAAGGACCGATGGCCTATGTACTCCCTAAATAATAATAATAATAATAATAGTGCTTCTCTGTCAATGGCTGATGCATTTCTGCACATGCGCCTCCATCGTCTCACCCGTGAGGGGAGTACGAAGAATTGACGATAAGCTCTAATGACACCCCCGCAAGGGCAGTTCCAACACTTCCAGACGGGCCGGTATGTTCAATGAAAATACTGGTCCAGACGGATCGGTATGTTCAATGAAAATACTGGTGGCACCGACGGGAATCGAACTGGCGACAGGGCCCAGATGGTAGAACTTGACCACTGGGCTATCACGGTGTCCATAATAATAATAATAATAATAATAATAATAATAATAATAATAATAATAATAATAACTAGGGGGTGCGCTTCGCGCACCAAACCCCGCCAGCCCCACTTCGTATCACTTTTTGGAGGGCCCCCCGAACCCCCGCCCCCCCCCCCTTTCCTGCCCCCTTTCCCTTGGAGAGGGTACGTTGAATTGCCGGAGGTGCCGCAAAGGACGCCTGGTGGCAAAAAACCTCAATTTCAGGTTGGGTGCCACCCACGACCAGAACGGGTACGTACCATCGCAGGGCTCCCCGGACCCACCCTTTCCCTTCGACAGGGTGCGTTGAATTGCCGGAGGTGCCGCAAAGGGCGCCTGGTGGCAAAAAACCTCAATTTTCAGGTGTGGGTGCCACCCGCGACCAGAACGGGTACGTGCAATCGCAGGGCTGGGGTTCCGCCGGGGGGGAGGGCCCCCCCAGGGTACGTTTATAGGTATGGGGGAGTGCAAAAAAAGGCCAAAAAAAAAAGGAAATTTGGCATTCAGGACACTGCCCTAACTCAAATATTTGCGCGAATTCCAAAGAAATTATTTCAGCATCAACATTGAGTCTGGGGCTAGACACCCTATCAATATGAGCTCCAACTCCTCCTGGTTCACACAAAGCATGATTTATTCCGATTGGGGTGCAAAAAAAAAAAAAAACCAAGGAACTTTGGCATTCAGGACACTTCCCCTAACGCAAATGTTTGCAAGAATTCCCAAAAAATCATATCAGCATCAAGATCGAGTCTGGGGCTAACCACTCTGCAAATATGAGCTCCCAACTCCTCGTTCCGACAAACCATGATTTACTCCGACAGGGGTGCCGATTTGCGGGGGGTGGGTGGGGGGGGTACAAGTTTCATTTTCCCCCTCCCCCCAAACCCCCACTTCCTTAACGAACACATTTCAGGGATAATAATAATAATAACTAGGGGCTGCACCAACACCTGAAAGGATGGTTTGCGGTGCGCTCCGCGCCCCCCCCCCCCCCCCCCTCGGGCTGGGTTCCCGGGGGGAGAGGCCCCCGGACCCCCCCTTTTCCGTCGACAGGGTACGTTCAATAGCCGGAGGTACCAGCAGAACGCAAGTGTAAGCTCTGGTGGCACAAAAACTAAAATCTCTGGTTTTTGTGCCACCCGCCACCAAAACTTTTTTACCTCCGAAGAGAGCGCACCGAGAGGGTGTCGGGTACACCAAACATCAGCCTCAAACTCCCTCAGGTGTAAGCAAACGGCGCCTGGTGGCGCAAAAACCTCAATTTTCCGGTGCCAATATGAGCTCCCAACTCCTCCTGGTTGACACAAACCATGATTCATAGGGACAGGGGGTGCCAAAATAGGCCAAAAATACAAGGAGTTTTTGCATTCAGGACACTGCCCTAACGCAAATATTTGCGTGAATTCCAAAAAAACTATATCAGCATCAAGATCGAGTCTGGGGCTAGCCACCCTGTCAATATGAGCTCCCAACTCCTCCTGGTTCACACAAACCATGATTTATCGGGACAGGGGGTGCAAAAATAGGCCAATGTAAGCTCTGGTGGCACAAAAACCTAAAATCTCTGGGTTTCTTTGGATCTCCGAAGAGAGCTCACCGGGAGGTGTCGGGTACACCAAACATCAGCCTCAAACTCCTTCTGGTGTGCGCGAACGGCGCCTGGTGGCGCAAAAACCTGAATTTTCTGGTTTTTACGCCACCCGGCACCACAGTTTTTTTATTTATTTTCGAAGAGAGCTCATCAAGAAGTGTCAGATACACCAAATATCAGCCGCTAAATCCCTCTGGTGTGCGCAAACGGCGCCTGGTGGCACAAGACCTCCATTGTCTGGTTCGGGTGCCACCAAAACGGGTACGTACAATTGCAGGGCTTGGGTTCCCGCGGGGAGGGCCCCCCGAACCCCCCCTTCCCCGTCGACAGGGTACGTTCAACTGGCGGAGGTCCGGCAAGTACTCCCAAAAAACAAGAACTTTCGGCATTCAGGACACTCCCCTAACGTACATATTTGCGTGAATTCCAAAAATATATCAGCATCAACATCGAGTCTGCGGCTAGCCACCCTGTCAATATGAGCTCCCAACTCCTCCTGGTTCACACAAACCATGATTTATTCCGACGAGGGTGCAGAAAAGGCTAAAAAAGCAAGGAATTTTTGCATTCAGGACACTCCCTAACGCAAATATTTGCGTGAATTCCAAAAAAAAACTATATTAGCATCAACATCGAGTCTGCTGCTACCCACCCTGTCATTATGAGCTCCCAACTCCTCCTGGTTCACAAACCATGATTTATTCCGACAGGGGTGCGAAAAAAAAAAGGAATTTGGCATTCAGGACACTGCCCTAACGCAAATATTTGCGTGAATTCCAAAAAATCATATTAGCATCAACATCGAGTCTGGGGCTAGCCACCCTGCAAATATGAGCTCCCAACTCCTCGTTCCCACAAACCATGATTTATTCCGACAGGGGTGCGGAAAAGGGGGGGTGGGGGGGGGGGGGTACACAATTTTAATTTTTTCCCTCCCCCAAACCCCCCCACCCCCTACTACCAACACCTTTCAGGGATAATAATAATAATAATAATAATAATAATAGTGCTTCTCTGTCAATGGCTGATGCATTTCTGCACATGCGCCTCCATCGTCTCACCCGTGAGGGGAGTACGAAGAATTGACGATAAGCTCTAATGACACCCCCGCAAGGGCAGTTCCAACACTTCCAGACGGACCGGTATGTTCAATGAAAATACTGGTCCAGACGGAGCGGTATGTTCAATGAAAATACTGGTGGCACCGACGGGAATCGAACTGGCGACAGGGCCCAGATGGTAGAACTTGACCACTGGGCTATCACGGTGTCCAAATAATAATAATAATAATAATAATAATAATAATAATAATAATAATAATAGGCTTCCTCAGACTATAGCATCAGATCCAGATCCTGGACATGTGCCTCCATTGGGTCACCGGGGTCAGCCGATCCCAACGCATTGTCAGAACACCAAACAGACATAGCAGCAACAGCAACAGCAGGGGCAGATGGGGGCTGTGAAGTGCATGAAGAGCTAGATGCGAGGGTGTTAGCTGAAGAGAAGAACTCGGAGACACTACGCTGCGCTCCCGAACCCCTCTCTCTAGCCAGGACGTCCACACTGCGCGGACGGCCGCGCCGCGCAACATCAACGTCACTTGGGGGAGAGGGTGGGACAGAAGCTGATGGAACCTCAGTGAGGTCAATCACCTCCTCGCCCCCATCCTCCACCCCAAGCTCCTCCCTTTTACCCTCCCTAGCAGACCAACACTCAGACACATATGATCCAAACAACACATCCAACTTTGGAGGGGGACGCAACGCTGTAACCCCTAACAACGCAGCAAGCCTAAAGTTACTGCGGAAGCGCGACTTCCCCTGAAAAAGCTTACAAAACAATCGTGATTGATCCACAGGCAACATATCATCCCAACCCTGCCGCACAGAGCCCTCCCGCTCCCGCCCAAGCAACACATCCTCCACCACAACCTCACCGCCTACGACCTCACCACCCTCCTCACTCCCTCCATCCCCCTCAGCACCCCCCACAGCCATGCCACCGAGCCTCTGCATACTCAGCAACAGCTGCTTACGTCTCGCTTCATGCATGGGGCAATCCCATAAGAAGTGCGCAAGGGACTCATTGACATCATCATGACAACAGAAGCAGCGAGGGGACATGCCACTGACCAACTTGCTGCGGTACAACCGAAGGCGGTTGTTGCAGCTGAGCAACCTTCTCCGAAGCAGATTATAATGCGCATCATCAAGGGCTACCCATCTTGGGAACTCCTTAGTTCCAAAGACTTGTCTTAGGATGACTCGCAGGCCATCAGTAAGATCGCTGCCTGCCTCTCGCTTGTCCCACATCAGTTGCTGCACCATCTTGACGTCCTGCTGAAGGGCCCACTTGTCCACAGTCGAACTCCAACCCTCGAGGTCCTTCTCTGAGCTATTTAGGAGCTCCTGAAGCCCTTGTTGTAGATCCATTGAGTCCCTGATAGCGCCTTCGGCCTCCGCAGCCCAGTCGGATTTGACTTGAGATGCGATGACAGGAAATCGCTCCTCCGGTAGAACACGCAGCCGTCCATAGAACTTCAGTTGCGCCGCCCGCCGCAAACGCTCCGCACTCAAAGAGCGCGCCAGAAAGAGTGTAATCCACTTGCTTGTCTTAGGGCTGATGCCGAGAATCATCCTCATGGGGCGCAGCATTGCTGCCTCCAGCTTGGTGAGCTGCGATACGGGGGCACGCCAGACATCGAAGGCGTACTTCAGCTTGGCCCCCACAAGTTGATTCCAGCACATGAGACGATACCTAGCTTGTATCTCACCTGCACACCACAAAGAGTACCAACCTGCGGTGGCGACTTCAGTGACACGCGTAGCCCGCAGGGCCTGCTCCTTCCACTTCAGGTCGTCGGTGATAACCACTCCCAGGTACTTGTACTGACTGGTGACACAAAGCTTCTGGCCGCGAAACCACACCACGGGCTCACCTCGCTCCCTGATACTTGGTCGTTTCGCCTTGCTCGACGTGTAAATGGGCATGATTTCCGTCTTGCCGGGCTTCAAGTTGACTTCCAGCCGGTAATCTTCCGCGAACTTGGCCACAACATTGACCATCTTCTGGAGCTCGGTGCGACTGTGAGCGATGAGGGCCACGTCGTCCGCGTATAGAAGTGCCTTGATGTCGTTCAGCCGCTTCACATCCGTGATCTTGAGGGCACTCGCCAGCCGATCACACAGCTCATCCATAAAGACGTTGAAGAGTGTGGGAGAGAGAGGGGACCCCTGTTGGACGCCTACACGCTCCAGTACTTCGGGGGTGAGTGCTCCATCAACTAGCACTTGCGACGAAGTCTGCTCGTAGCACCTGCGTAGCGTGCGCCAGAACTTGCCCCTTACACCCAGCTTCCAGAGCCTCTCAAATAGGCCATCTCTCCAAACAGACGGGAAAGCCTTGCGTAGATCGACGAACAGGACATACGACTCCCGCTTCTGCTGCTGACGCCCCTTCAACCTCTGCCAAAGGGTAAAGACCTGATCCGTAGTGCGACGCCCCGGGCAGAAGCCTCCCTGCTCTGGACGTAGCTTATCCGGGCCATCCACGAAGAGCGTTAGACGAGTAGCTAATAAGGACAGATAGAGCTTACCAAGGCAACTAATAATCGAGATATCCCTCCAGTTGTCAGGATCCGTAGGATCCCCATCCTTGGGGATATTGACGATGATTCCCTTGCCCCAAGCTTTTGGAGTCCTCGGCTTCTCGAATCCAGTTGAGGTACTGCGCTAAGTAGCCATTGATGTAGGCGCCGCCATACTTGAGCATCTCGTTCTTCACTTTGTCCTCGCCACAAGCTTTGTGGTTACTCAGGGCACGTTGCCTTGCAAGGACCTCCTCTTGCGTGAACGGCTTGTCCAGCTCTTCGCAAGTGTCTTCACCTACTTCGTGCTCCTTCATAGCCCGGGCCACCTCATCTCTGAAGCGATCGTTCCAGTGGAACTGCCGCTTAGCTTCGGCTTCCTCCCACTCCAGCGAGCCTGCTTCTGCACAGCACTCCACCACAACAGCCGCACTTGCCGGATTTTCCCGTGGCTTCACCGAATTTTTCCGAAATTCCTCCCACCGAGCGACCTTTTCCGGCAGCGTACACGCCAGTGAGCCATCCTCCCTTTGCACCGGCGCGGAGACCTTCGTTCTGCGTGCCCCGCCAAGCCGCTTCGCGAGTAGCCAAAAGCGCTTTGAGGATTGCTCGCGTTGACATTTGACCGCTTCTTCCTGCACTTGCTTGAAGGAGGCGGACTTCTTGGCCCGAGTTGCCTTCCGAATTTGCTTGCGGAGACGTAGCCAATTCAGACGGGCTTCCGCATTCGATTCATCCCTCCTGTATGCTGCGTAGGCCTCCCGGCGCTGTTGAATGAGCTCCTTTAGCTCCCCGTCGAACCAATTGTTGGTGAAACGGGGTCGTATACATCTGGAGCCAAGGACCCGGTGCGCCGCCATTTGGAAGGACTGCGCCACTCGCTCGGTGACGTCATCTACCACCCGTTGGCTGTCGGCACCACCCGATAGGTCAAGCTCAGGCAGCTGATGCACTCCAAGCTTCTGTAGGCAATGCTGGAATACGTCATCGAACTTGTCGAGTAGATAATCCAGCGCTTGCTTCGCAGCGTGATCATTACCCGAGACACCAGCACCAATAAGCTTATCAACACGAAAGGACCTGTAAGGTTTCGCAGCCCGCTTTGGTCGGCGCTGGCCGCTCCACGTCAGTTCGGCCCATACTGCCTTGTGGTCCGTATCAAGATCATCTTCGCATACTCCGAACTTTGCTCCAGATGCCAAGCCAGGCGACGCGCAGATGTAATCGAGGAGGTGCTTGCCTGTGCCCATGCCGCGCTGCTCACGCCGGGACCACCAGTAGGACCCTTCCACTGGGCACGAGAAGCCGCTCAGATTTCGCAGGCCCGTAGCGACGAGGACAGCCGCGAGTCTCTTGCCGTTCTCCGAACGTACCGGTGCTCCCTTATCATCGACCTCCCCGTGCTGACCGACGATGCCCTCCTCTTTTCGGCTGCATGCCGGCCCGAGCTTCGCGTTGGCATCCGCCACCGTGACCACAAGACCTTTGGCTCCAAAAAAAGCTATAGCTGCCTGCCAGGCCGCATACGCCTCTGACGACTCTTCTTCCTGCGTTTCCTGGGGAAAGTAGCCGTTGCCCACATAGATATCCTGAGCGCCGGTAACACCCGAGGCGATACGCAGCCACACTTGCTGCCGGTGGTCGACGGGGGCTGACACCAGGTTGCAATACGGACCAAGGAAGTTAGCCACCGCGAATAGAACCCCACCCTTGCAGCGATTTTTCTCGCTGACCTCCGCAGGTTTTCCAAAAATCCGGAATCCATCCAGGCTGCATTTGGAAAGTTGCTTCTTGCCCATGCGGTGCTCCTGAGCCCCGATGACTAGCCAGCCCTTGTGCTTGTAGAATGATGCCCATTCCGCCGTGCCTACGTTGTCGTATCCCGTTTTACCCTGCCAGTTGTGATTCGCGACGAGTAGCTTGAAGCCGGTATCGAACTGCTTGGAGCGGTGCTTCTTGGCTCGTTTCCGGACCCGACGGCCGCGCTTGGCTTCCGCCCTCGTGCTGCCCCCCTCTGCAGGTGCTTGCGCAGGTTGGTCCCCCACTGCACTGGCCGCCGAATGCAGGGGCACCACCTGCACATCAGCACACTCAGACACACACTCAGGTGCATTGGCAGCCAATTCCGAAGACACCACCTGCACATCATCAACACATTCTTCATGCAGAGGCAAGACGCGATATCCCGTCGCAGCTTCCTCCTTCCGGACCGCCGCTTCCCCACGCAGATGGATGCGAATAAGCCTTCGGACACGTTCCCTGTCCCTGAACCTGCGCCCAAGGGCCACATTGACCCCTCTGCCGAAGAATTTGAGATGTTTGAATTGCTGCAACGCCGTCTGCCTGCTGTCATCGTCCTCGTAGACCAGCTCCAGGTGACGAGACATTCGCTGGCCTTGCCACTCCATTACCGGGACCACCAGACCAAGACCGCTCATTTTGGAGGCGATCTCCTGTAGATTGGCGCGTTCTGAGAGCCCCCAGACAATCAGATTACGCCCGTCCTTGTCGTACCGATCTACCCGCCGGTACCGTCGAGGCGGCGGTGCCATCTGCCATATAGCGCCGCTCGCCTTATGTTGAAGCGCCGACCCGTGTGCCAGGTTTGGGGAGGAAGGATGAGGCGCAGCTAAGATAGCCTCTCCACGTGGTTCAGGAATTCCGCCATACACGCGAGCCCTCATCCTCCCATCCTGGGACATCGGGCCAGAGCCCGTCGAAGAGGCATTCCCACGGGGATTGTCCAGGTCTTCGGCGATTCTACCTTGTCCCATAAGGGCCACAGTGGTAGCTCCGTGCTTCGCGTATTTGTAATCCATTGAGAGTAGTAGACGGCCAATGTCGCTGGCCATCACCGCCGCGCCTCTTTACGCCGAGGAAAGCGCCCGCCCATGCAAATAGCATCGGCGGTATCTGCAACACACACTACACGCATTTCCGCCGGTGTCACTGGACGCTGCCGCGTCGCTTCGTGCCCTTCGGCGCCCGCCAGCACCCCCAGCGTCGCCAGAACCTGCCTCACGCACTACACACACTCTCCATCGCATCGCCAACGCCTCTACTCTCATGCCTTATGGACTTTCAGCTGCTCCTAACAATACACATCATGAGGTACGGGTGTCCCCGAGTGGAGCCAGATCGGACGGCGTGCCGCTGAAACTCCTTCCCCCACGTGGGTATAGAAGGCGCGAACCTAGCGGTACCTATAGGGTCTTACAGACAAGTATAGTAATCCCAGCCGAAGCTGCTCAGTTAGAAATGCAACGGTGGAGGTTGTGAATGCATGGGGCAAGGCACGGCAACGCAGCAAGGCACTGGCAAGGCATGGAGACCGACTGAAGCCCCTCTCCAACGTGCGCGTCATCATGTATTCCAGTTAGGCAACCCCGAAGAAGCGAAGATAGGGAGGAGACAAAACCCAGATAGGATGAAGATAGGATTAACATGAAGCCGAAATGGAGCCGAGTTGGAACAGATCAACTCGGCCCCATCTCGGCTCAATGTGAATCCTATCTTCAACCCATCTCGGTACTGTTTCCTCCGAATGCTCACCTCAACAAGATCACCAAACCGGAACTGGAAGCCCCCAGGCATTTACTCGGCAGGAAATTCGGCGAAAATGGGCTAACCAGGAAACCAGACCCAAACCAACAGCCAAGAAAAACGAGCCAACCAACAATCCAACAGACAACCCCACAACCTGCCTGGCCGAACCCCTACCGAGTAAATGCCCAGTTGAGAGTTGCGCATATCCCGGTGACTGCCCTCCCCAAGCGGTCACCTTCGTGGGGAGAGGCCCAACCACCTCCTCTTCCCATGGAGTGCCATCTTGTGCACCCCTCCAGAATAATAATAATAATAATAATAATAATAATAATAATAGGCTTCCTCAGACTATAGCATAATTAGAGCCTATCGTCAATTCTTCGTACTCCCCTCACGGGTGAGACGATGGAGGCGCATGTGCAGATTTGCATCAGCCATTGACAGAGAAGCACTATTATTATTATTTATTATTATTATTTATTATTTATTTATTTATTATTATTATAATTATTATTATTACTATTATTACTATTATTATTATTATTATTATTATTATTATTATTATTATTATTATTATTATTTTGACACCGTGATAGCCCAGTGGTCAAGTTCTACCATCTGGGCCCTGTCGCCAGTTCGATTCCCGTCGGTGCCACCAGTATTTTCATTGAACATACCGATCCGTCTGGACCAGTATTTTCATTGAACATACCGGCCCGTCTGGAAGTGTTGGAACTGCCCTTGCGGGGGTGTCATTAGAGCTTATCGTCAATTCTTCGTACTCCCCTCACGGGTGAGACGATGGAGGCGCATGTGCAGAAATGCATCAGCCATTGACAGAGAAGCACTATTATTATTATTATTATTATTATTATTATTATTATTATTATTATTATTATTATTATTATTATTATTATTATTATTATTATGGAGGCGCATGTGCAGATTTGCATCAGCCATTGCCATTGCCGCAAGGCAGCTCCAAGCCTTCCCGACAGACCAATACTTTCAAAGAAAATATCCTTTGAAAATACTGGCACCGACGGGAATCGAACTGGCGACAGGTCCCAGATGGTAGACCTTAACCACTGGGCTATCGCGGTGCCACAATTAATAATAATAATAATAATATAATAATAATAATAATAATAATAATAATAATAATAATAATAATAATAATAATAATAATAATAATAATAATAATGATAATAGTGCTTCTCTGTCCATGGCTGATGCAAATCTGCACATGCGCCTCCATCGTCTCACCCGTGAGGGGAGTACGAAGAATTGACGATAGGCTCTAATGACACCCCCGCAAGGGCAGTTCCAACACTTCCAGACGGACCGGTATGTTCAATGAAAATACTGGTGGCACCGACGGGAATCGAACTGGCGACAGGGCCCAGATGGTAGAACTTGACCACTGGGCTATCACGGTGTCCATAATAATAATGATAATAATAATAGTGCTTCTCTGTCAATGGCTGATGCATTTCTGCACATGCGCCTCCATCGTCTCACCCGTGAGGGGAGTACGAAGAATTGACGATAAGCTCTAATGACACCCCCGCAAGGGCAGTTCCAACACTTCCAGACGGGCCGGTATGTTCAATGAAAATACTGGTCCAGAAATAGACCGGTATGTTCAATGAAAATACTGGTGGCACCGACGGGAATCGAACTGGCGACAGGGCCCAGATGGTAGAACTTGACCACTGGGCTATCACGGTGTCCAGATAATAATAATAATAATAATAATAATAATAATAATAATAATAATAATAATAATAATAATATAATAATAATAATAATACTATATCTGAGGCGTACTGATGCAGCTAATGGCATATCCTCAACGGACATAAGCCTCCAATACCCTTGTTCGAGGTCCTCCACCCCCCCGTGTCAGTCTCTCGCCTGATGATCGGGGCCACCGATGGAGCTCCTGAGGGCAAGACTGCACTAAGCCGAGGTTATTCCGCAGTCCCAGCAACCTCTTGCAAGACGTCACCGAATGTGCAAGTGCATACACCAAGCGCGGTTGCTAGAGCTGCCTCGAAACCCCACCCATAACAATCTGGTGTCTGCTGGGTCCTGGGCTATCAACCAGCATATGCGGAGTTTAAGATCTTTTACGCGCGCAACGACCCTCCTCCCCAGCATCTACCACCAAAGGGTTATGAGTTGGCGTCACAGTTTAACGCCTTGAGGCCATTGGGCTGAATAATAATAATAATAATAATAATAATAATAATAATAATAATAATAATAATAATAATAGTGCTTCTCTGTCAATGGCTGATGCATTTCTGCACATGCGCCTCCATCGTCTCACCCGTGAGGGGAGTACGAAGAATTGACGATAAGCTCTAATGACACCCCGCAAGGGCAGTTCCAACACTTCCAGACGGGCCGGTATGTTCAATGAAATACTGGTCCAGACGGATCGTTACGTTCAATGAAAATACTGGTGGCACCGACGGGAATCGAACTGGCGACAGGGCCCAGATGGTAGAACTTGACCACTGGGCTATCACGGTGTCCATAATAATAATAATAATAATAATAATAATAATAATAATAATAATAATAATAATAGGCTTCCTCAGACTATAGCATCAGATCCAGATCCTGGACATGTGCCTCCATTGGGTCACCGGGGTCAGCCGATCCCAACGAATTGTCAGAACACCAAACAGACATAGCAGCAACAGCAACAGCAGGGGCAGATGGGGGCTGTGAAGTGCATGAAGAGCTAGATGCGAGGGTGTTAGCTGAAGAGAAGAACTCGGAGACACTACGCTGCGCTCCCGAACCCCTCTCTCTAGCCAGGACGTCCACACTGCGCGGACGGCCGCGCCGCGCAACATCAACGTCACTTGGGGGAGAGGGTGGGACAGAAGCTGATGGAACCTCAGTGAGGTCAATCACCTCCTCGCCCCCATCCTCCACCCCAAGCTCCTCCCTTTTACCCTCCCTAGCAGACCAACACTCAGACACATATGATCCAAACAACACATCCAACTTTGGAGGGGGACGCAACGCTGTAACCCCTAACAACGCAGCAAGCCTAAAGTTACTGCGGAAGCGCGACTTCCCCTGAAAAAACTTACAAAACAATCGTGATTGATCCACAGGCGACATATCATCCCAACCCTGCCGCACAGAGCCCTCCCGCTCCCGCCCAAGCAACACATCCTCCACCACAACCTCACCGCCTACGACCTCACCACCCTCCTCACTCCCTCCATCCCCCTCAGCACCCCCCACAGCCATGCCACCGAGCCTCTGCATACTCAGCAACAGCTGCTTACGTCTCGCCTCATGCATGGGGCAATCCCATAAGAAGTGCGCAAGGGACTCATTGACATCATCATGACAACAGAAGCAGCGAGGGGACATGCCACTGACCAACTTGCTGCGGTACAACCGAAGGCGGTTGTTGCAGCTGAGCAACCTTCTCCGAAGCAGATTATAATGCGCATCATCAAGGGCTACCCATCTTGGGAACTCCTTAGTTCCAAAGACTTGTCTTAGGATGACTCGCAGGCCATCAGTAAGATCGCTGCCTGCCTCTCGCTTGTCCCACATCAGTTGCTGCACCATCTTGACGTCCTGCTGAAGGGCCCACTTGTCCACAGTCGAACTCCAACCCTCGAGGTCCTTCTCTGAGCTATTTAGGAGCTCCTGAAGCCCTTGTTGTAGATCCATTGAGACCCTGATAGTGCCTTCGGCCTCCGCAGTCCAGTCGGATTTGACTTGAGATGCGATGACAGGAAATCGCTCCTCCGGTAGAACACGCAGCCGTCCATAGAACTTCAGTTGCGCCGCCCGCCGCAAACGCTCCGCACTCAAAGAGCGCGCCAGAAAGAGTGTAATCCACTTGCTTGTCTTAGGGCTGATGCCGAGAATCATCCTCATGGGGCGCAGCATTGCTGCCTCCAGCTTGGTGAGCTGCGATACGGGGGCACGCCAGACATCGAAGGCGTACTTCAGCTTGGCCCCCACAAGTTGATTCCAACACATGAGACGATACCTAGCTTGTATCTCATCTGCACACCACAAAGAGTACCAACCTGCGGTGGCGACTTCAGTGACACGCGTAGCCCGCAGGGCCTGCTCCTTCCACTTCAGGTCGTCGGTGATAACCACTCCCAGGTACTTGTACTGACTGGTGACACAAAGCTTCTGGCCGCGAAACCACACCACGGGCTCACCTCGCTCCCTGATACTTGGTCGTTTCGCCTTGCTCGACGTGTAAATGGGCATGATTTCCGTCTTGCCGGGCTTCAAGTTGACTTCCAGCTGGTAATCTTCCGCGAACTTGGCCACAACATTGACCATCTTCTGGAGCTCGGTGCGACTGTGAGCGATGAGGGCCACGTCGTCCGCGTATAGAAGTGCCTTGATGTCGTTCAGCCGCTTCACATCCGTGATCTTGAGGGCACTCGCCAGCCGATCACACAGCTCATCCATAAAGACGTTGAAGAGTGTGGGAGAGAGAGGGGACCCCTGTTGGACGCCTACACGCTCCAGTACTTCGGGGGTGAGTGCTCCATCAACTAGCACTTGCGACGAAGTCTGCTCGTAGCACCTGCGTAGCGTGCGCCAGAACTTGCCCCTTACACCCAGCTTCCAGAGCCTCTCAAATAGGCCATCTCTCCAAACAGACGGGAAAGCCTTGCGTAGATCGACGAACAGGACATACGACTCCCGCTTCTGCTGCTGACGCCCCTTCAACCTCTGCCAAAGGGTAAAGACCTGATCCGTAGTGCGACGCCCCGGGCGGAAGCCTCCCTGCTCTGGACGTAGCTTATCCGGGCCATCCACGAAGAGCGTTAGACGAGTAGCTAATAAGGACAGATACAGCTTACCAAGGCAACTAATAATCGAGATATCCCTCCAGTTGTCAGGATCCGTAGGATCCCCACCCTTGGGGATATTGACGATGATTCCCTTGCCCCAAGCTTTTGGAGTCCTCTCGGCTTCTCGAATCCAGTTGAAGTACTGCGTTAAGTAGCCATTGATGTAGGCGCCGCCATACTTGAGCATCTCGTTCTTCACTTTGTCCTCGCCACAAGCTTTGTGGTTATTCAGGGCACGTTGCCTTGCAAGGACCTCCTCTTGCGTGAACGGCTTGTCCAGCTCTTCGCAAGTGTCTTCACTTACTTCGTGCTCCTTCATAGCCCGGGCCACCTCATCTCTGAAGCGATCGTTCCAGTGGAACTGCCGCTTAGCTTCGGCTTCCTCCCACTCCAGCGAGCCTGCTTCTGCACAGCACTCCACCACAACAGTCGCACTTGCCGGATTTTCCCGTGGCTTCACCGAATTTTTTCCGAAATTCCTCCCACCGAGCGACCTTTTCCGGCAGCGTACACGCCAGTGAGCCATCCTCCCTTTGCACCGGCGCGGAGACCTTCGTTCTGCGTGCCCCGCCAAGCCGCTTCGCGAGTAGCCAAAAGCGCTTTGAGGATTGCTCGCGTTGACATTTGACCGCTTCTTCCTGCACTTGCTTGAAGGAGGCGGACTTCTTGGCCCGAGTTGCTTTCCGAATTTGCTTGCGGAGACGTAGCCAATTCAGACGGGCTTCCGCATTCGATTCATCCCTCCTGTATGCTGCGTAGGCCTCCCGGCGCTGTTGAATGAGCTCCTTTAGCTCCCCGTCGAACCAATTGTTGGTGAAACGGGGTCGTATACATCTGGAGCCAAGGACCCGGTGCGCCGCCATTTGGAAGGACTGCGCCACTCGCTCGGTGACGTCATCTACCACCCGTTGGCTGTCGGCACCACCCGATAGGTCAAGCTCAGGCAGCTGATGCACTCCAAGCTTCTGTAGGCAATGCTGGAATACGTCATCGAACTTGTCGCGTAGATAATCCAGCGCTTGCTTCGCAGCGTGATCATTACCCGAGACACCAGCACCAATAAGCTTATCAACACGAAAGGACCTGTAAGGTTTCGCAGCCCGCTTTGGTCGGCGCTGGCCGCTCCACGTCAGTTCGGCCCATACTGCCTTGTGGTCCGTATCAAGATCATCTTCGCATACTCCGAACTTTGCTCCAGATGCCAAGCCAGGCGACGCGCAGATGTAATCGAGGAGGTGCTTGCCTGTGCCCATGCCGCGCTGCTCACGCCGGGACCACCAGTAGGACCCTTCCACTGGGCACGAGAAGCCGCTCAGATTTCGCAGGCCCGTAGCGACGAGGACAGCCGCGAGTCTCTTGCCGTTCTCCGAACGTACCGGTGCTCCCTTATCATCGACCTCCCCGTGCTGACCGACGATGCCCTCCTCTTTTCGGCTGCATGCCGGCCCGAGCTTCGCGTTGGCATCCGCCACCGTGACCACAAGACCTTTGGCTCCAAAAAAAGCTATAGCTGCCTGCCAGGCCGCATACGCCTCTGACGACTCTTCTTCCTGCGTTTCCTGGGGAAAGTAGCCGTTGCCCACATAGATATCCTGAGCGCCGGTAACACCCGAGGCGATACGCAGCCACACTTGCTGCCGGTGGTCGACGGGGGCTGACACCAGGTTGCAATACGGACCAAGGAAGTTAGCCACCGCGAATAGAACCCCACCCTTGCAGCGATTTTTCTCGCTGACCTCCGCAGGTTTTCCAAAAATCCGGAATCCATCCAGGCTGCATTTGGAAAGTTGCTTCTTGCCCATGCGGTGCTCCTGAGCCCCGATGACTAGCCAGCCCTCGTGCTTGTAGAATGATGCCCATTCCGCCGTGCCTACGTTGTCGTATCCCGTTTTACCCTGCCAGTTGTGACTCGCGACGAGTAGCTTGAAGCCGGTATCGAACTGCTTGGAGCGGTGCTTCTTGGCTCGTTTCCGGACCCGACGGCCGCGCTTGGCTTCCGCCCTCGTGCTGCCCCCCTCTGCAGGTGCTTGCGCAGGTTGGTCCCCCACTGCACTGGCCGCCGAATGCAGGGGCACCACATACACATCAGCACACTCAGACACACACTTAGGTGCATCGGCAGCCGATTCCGAAGACACCACCTGCAAATCATCGACACATTCTTCATGCAGAGGCAAGACGCGATATCCCGTCGCAGCTTCCTCCTTCCGGACCGCCGCTTCCCCACGCAGATGGATGCGAATAAGCCTTCGGACACGTTCCCTGTCCCTGAACCTGCGCCCAAGGGCCACATTGACCCCTCTGCCGAAGAATTTGAGATGTTTGAATTGCTGCAACGCCGTCTGCCTGCTGTCATCGTCCTCGTAGACCAGCTCCAGGTGACGAGACATTCGCTGGCCTTGCCACTCCATTACCGGGACCACCAGACCAAGACCGCTCATTTTGGAGGCGATCTCCTGTAGATTGGCGCGTTCTGAGAGCCCCCAGACAATCAGATTACGCCCGTCCTTGTCGTACCGATCTACCCGCCGGTACCGTCGAGGCGGCGGTGCCATCTGCCATATAGCGCCGCTCGCCTTATGTTGAAGCGCCGACCCGTGTGCCAGGTTTGGGGAGGAAGGATGAGGCGCAGCTAAGATAGCCTCTCCACGTGGTTCAGGAATTCCGTCATATACGCGAGCCCTCATCCTCCCATCCTGGGACATCGGGCCAGAGCCCGTCGAAGAGGCATTCCCACGGGGATTGTCCAGGTCTTCGGCGATTCTACCTTGTCCCATAAGGGCCACAGTGGTAGCTCCGTGCTTCGCGTATTTGTAATCCATTGAGAGTAGTAGACGGCCAATGTCGCTGGCCATCACCGCCGCGCCTCTTTACGCCGAGGAAAGCGCCCGTCCATGCAAATAGCATCGGCGGTATCTGCAACACACACTACACGCATTTCCGCCGGCGTCACTGGACGCTGCCGCGTCGCTTCGTGCCCTTCGGCGCCCGCCAGCACCCCCAGCGTCGTCAGAACCTGCCTCACGCACTACACACACTCTCCATCGCATCGCCAACGCCTCTACTCTCATGCCTTATGGACTTTCAGCTGCTCCTAACAATACACATCATGAGGTACGGGTGTCCCCGAGTGGAGCCAGATCGGACGGCGTGCCGCTGAAACTCCTTCCCCCACGTGGGTATAGAAGGCGCGAACCTAGCGGTACCTATAGGGTCTTACAGACAAGTATAGTAATCCCAGCCGAAGCTGCTCAGTTAGAAATGCAACGGTGGAGGGTGTGACTGCATGGGGCAAGGCACGGCAACGCAGCAAGGCACTGGCAAGGCATTGGGACCGACTGAAGCCCCTCTCCAACGTGCGCTCATCATGTGTTCCAGTTTGGCAACCCCGAAGAAGCGAAGATAGGGAGGAGACAAAACCCAGATAGGATGAAGATAGGATTAACATGAAGCCGAAATGGAGCCGAGTTGGAACAGGTCAACTCAGCCCCATCTCGGCTCAATGTGAATCCTATCTTCAACCCATCTCGGTACTGTTTCCTCCGAAAGCTCACCTCAACAAGATCACCAAACCGGAACTGGAAGCCCCCAGGCATTTACTCGGCAGGAAATTCGGCGAAAATGGGCTATCTAGGAAACCAGACCCAAACCAACAGCCAAGAAAAACGAGCCAACCAACAATCCAACAGACAACCCCACAACCTGCCTGGCCGAACCCCTACCGAGTAAATGCCCAGTTGAGAGTTGCGCATATCCCGGTGACCGCCCTCCCCAAGCGGTCACCTTCGTGGGGAGAGGCCCAACCACCTCCTCTTCCCATGGAGTGCCATCTTGTGCACCCCTCCAGAATAATAATAATAATAATAATAATAATAATAATAGTGCTTCTCTGTCAATGGCTGATGCATTTCTGCACATGCGCCTCCATCGTCTCACCCGTGAGGGGAGTACGAAGAATTGACGATAAGCTCTAATGACACCCCCGCAAGGGCAGTTCCAACACTTCCAGACGGGCCGGTATGTTCAATGAAAATACTGGTCCAGACGGATCGGTATGTTCAATGAAAATACTGGTGGCACCGACGGGAATCGAACTGGCGACAGGGCTCAGATGGTAGAACTTGACCACTGGGCTATCACGGTGTCCAAAATAATAATAATAATAATAATAATAATAATAATAATAATAATAATAATAATGTGATGTATCTCCTGCCAATTGCTGAGCCAAAAGGCCATGTGCATCCAGTCCTCCATACCATAAGGAAAGTCTCCACACCAATCGGTGGAATAAAGGAAGTGACGGCATAGAACATTACTCTAGGAGCTTTATATCAATCAGCCCATGGAAAGGGACCGATGGCCTATGTACTCCCTAAATAATAATAATCATAATAACAATAATAATAATAATAATAATAACAATAATAATAATAATAATAATAGTGCTTCTCTGTCGATGGCTGATGCAAATCTGCACATGCGCCTCCATCGTCTCACCCGTGAGGGGAGTACGAAGAATTGACGATAGGCTCTAATGACACCCCCGCAAGGGCAGTTCCAACACTTCCAGACGGACCGGTATGTTCAATGAAAATACTGGTGGCACCGACGGGAATCGAACTGGCGACAGGGCCCAGATGGTAGAACTTGACCACTGGGCTATCACGGTGTCCAAAATAATAATAATAATAATAGTAATAATAATAATAATAATAATAATAGTGTATCTCCTGCCAATTGCTGAGCCAAAAGGCCATGTGCATCCAGTCCTCCATTCCATAAGGAAAGTCTCCACACCAATCGGTGGAATAAAGGAAGTGACGGCATAGAACATTACTCTAGGAGCTTTATACCAATCAGCCCATGGAAAGGACCGATGGCCTATGTACTCCCTAAATAATAATAATAATAATAATAATAGTGCTTCTCTGTCAATGGCTGATGCATTTCTGCACATGCGCCTCCATCGTCTCACCCGTGAGGGGAGTACGAAGAATTGACGATAAGCTCTAATGACACCCCCGCAAGGGCAGTTCCAACACTTCCAGACGGGCCGGTATGTTCAATGAAAATACTGGTCCAGACGGATCGGTATGTTCAATGAAAATACTGGTGGCACCGACGGGAATCGAACTGGCGACAGGGCCCAGATGGTAGAACTTGACCACTGAATAATAATAATAATAATAATAATAATAATAGTGCTTCTCTGTCAATGGCTGATGCATTTCTGCACATGCGCCTCCATCGTCTCACCCGTGAGGGGAGTACGAAGAATTGACGATAAGCTCTAATGACACCCCCGCAAGGGCAGTTCCAACACTTCCAGACGGGCCGGTATGTTCAATGAAAATACTGGTCCAGACGGATCGGTATGTTCAATGAAAATACTGGTCCAGACGGATCGGTATGTTCAATGAAAATACTGGTCCAGACGGATCGGTATGTTCAATGAAAATACTGGTGGCACCGACGGGAATCGAACTGGCGACAGGGCCCAGATGGTAGAACTTGACCACTGGGCTATCACGGTGTCCAATAATAATAATAATAATAATAATAATAATAATAATAATAATAATAATAATAATAATAATAAATGATATTTACTATATCTGAGGCGTACTGATGCAGCTCATGGCATATCCTCAACGGACATAAGCCTCCAATACCCTTGTTCGAGGTCCTCCACCCCCTCGTGTCAGTCTCTCGCCTGATGATCGGGGCCACCGATGGAGCTCCTGAGGGCAAGACTGCACTAAGCCGAGGTTATTCCGCAGTCCCAGCAACCTCTTGCAAGACGTCACCGAATGTGCAAGTGCATACACCAAGCGCGGTTGCTAGAGCTGCCTCGAAACCCCACCCATAACAATCTGGTGTCTGCTGGGTCCTGGGCTATCAACCAGCATATGCGGAGTTTAAGATCTTTTACGCGCGCAACGACCCTCCTCCCCAGCATCTACCACCAAAGGGTTATGAGTTGGCGTCACAGTTTAACGCCTTGAGGCCATTGGGCTGGAACTCTGTTTAGCAAGTGTGACTAGGTTTTTTCATCGGGATTTCCCTCAAATATGTCACAGTCAACACTCCAAGGCAGATTTACTATATCTGAGGCCTACTGATGAAGCTAATGGCATATCCTCAACGGATGTAAGCCTCCAATACCCTTGTTCGAGGTCCTCCACCCCCCCGTGTCAGTCTCTCGCCTGATGATCGGGGCCACCGATGGAGCTCCTGAGGGCAAGACTGCACTAAGCCGAGGTTATTCCGCAGTCCCAGCAACCTCTTGCAAGACGTCACCGAATGTGCAAGTGCATACACCAAGCGCGGTTGCTAGAGCTGCCTAATAATAATAATAATAATAATAGTGTATCTCCTGCCAATTGCTGAGCCAAAAGGCCATGTGCATCCAGTCCTCCATTCCATAAGGAAAGTCTCCACACCAATCGGTGGAATAAAAGAAGTGACGGCATAGAACATTACTCTAGGAGCTTTATACCAATCAGCCCATGGAAAGGACCGATGGCCTATGTACTCCCTATGGAAAGGACCGATGGCCTATGTACTCCCTAATAATAATAATAATAATAATAATAATAATAATAATAATAATAATAATAATAATAATAATAATAATATAGGCTTCCTCAGACTATAGCATCAGATCCAGATCCTGGACATGTGCCTCCATTAATAATAATAATAATATAATAATAATAATAATAGTGCTTCTCTGTCAATGGCTGATGCAAATCTGCACATGCGCCTCCATCGTCTCACCCGTGAGGGGAGTACGAAGAATTGACGATAGGCTCTAATGACACCCCCGCAAGGGCAGTTCCAACACTTCCAGACGGACCGGTATGTTCAATGAAAATACTGGTGGCACCGACGGGAATCGAACTGGCGACAGGGCCCAGATGGTAGAACTTGACCACTGGGCTATCACGGTGTCCATTAATAATAATAATAATAATAATAATAATAATAATAATAATAATAATAATAATAATAATAATAATAGTGTATCTCCTGCCAATTGCTGAGCCAAAAGGCCATGTGCATCCAGTCCTCCATTCCATAAGGAAAGTCTCCACACCAATCGGTGGAATAAAGGAAGTGACGGCATAGAACATTTCTCTAAGAGCTTTATACCAATCAGCCCATGGAAAGGACCGATGGCCTATGTACTCCCTAAATAATAATAATAATAATAATAATAATAATAATAATAATAATAATAACTAGGGGCTGCGCCAACACCTGAAAGGATGGTTGGCGGTGCGCTTCGCGCACCCCCTCCCCCCCCCCCCCCCCCCCCCCCCCTGTTCCCAAGATCGCTTTTCCTCTCATTCTCACATGCACAACTTTTACAGTCTCGGAGCAATCTCAGCCATTCATGTTTGGCACTACTTTATCATTACATTCGAATTTCATAATGTCAACTATATCCCTAAAAAGGAGCTCGTGACAAGCTTGCGAAAACACAAAGAATCAGTCTCTATGCCCTCTGGCACAACTCTTAGAGCCTTGGAGCATTCTCAGCCATTCATTTTGGCACTACTTTGCCAGAATCTTCGTAAATCTCTTTTTCAACTGGTTCGCTACCTAGAGCGCGTCCCGAGGTTGTGAAAACCAAAAAATCAGCCTCTCAACCCTTCTGGCACAGCTTTTGGAGCCTTGGAACATTCTCAGCCATTCATTTTGGTGCCGGCTAATTCGCTAGGGCTTGGGTTTTCGGGGGGAGGCTCCCCTGGAGCCCCCCCTTTCTGCAGTCGACGTACGTTCAACTGCCGGAGGTAACCAGCATAAACCCTTCTGTCACAACTCTTAGAGCCTTGGAGCATTCTGAGTCGATTCATTTTGGTACCGGCTCGCGTGGGGTACGTACAATTGCCTGGCTGGGGTTCCCGGGGGGAGGGCCCCGCACCCCCATCTCCCCCGTCGACAAGTTACGTTCTATTGCCGGATGCACCGGCAAGTACTCCCAAATAGCAAGGAATTTTGGCGTTCAGGACACTCCCCTGACGCAAATATTTGCGTGAATTCCAAATCAGCATCGACATCGATTCTGGGGCTAGCCACCCTGTCAATATGAGCTCCCATCTTTTCCTGATTCCCACAAACCATAATTTATTCCGACAGGGGTGCAGAAATGTGGTGAAAAAAACAAGGAATTTAGGCCTTCAGGGACACTGCCCTAACGCAAATATGTGAATTTCAAAAAAATTATACCCACACCAAATCAAGTCTGGAGCTAGCCACCTGCCAATATGAGCTCCCAACTCCTCCTGGTTCCCACTAACCAAGATGTATTCCGACAAGGGTGCAGAAAATAGCTTAAAAAGCAAGGAATTTCGGCATTCAGGACACTGCCCTAGCGCAAATATTTGCATGAATTCAAAAAAACCTATATCAGCATCAACATTGAGTCTGGGGCTAGCCACGCTGCAAATATGAGCTCCGAACTCCTACTTTCTACAAACCAAGATTTATTCCGACAGGGATGCGGAAATTGTGGTGGTGGTTGGGGGGGGGGGGGGGTACACAATTTCCATTTTCCCCTCCCCCGAAACCCCCTACCCCCTACTGCCAACACCTTTCAGAGATAATAATAATAGCAGTAGTAATATAATTAGTAGGAGTAGCAGTAGTAGTAGTAGTAGTAGTAGTAGTAGTAGTAGTAGTAGTAGTAGTAGTAGTGGTGGTATATCTATCTATCTATCTATCTATCTATCTATCCATCCATCTATCTATCTATCTCTATCTATCTATCTACCTACCTACCTACCTACCTACCTACCTATCTATCTATCTATCTATCTATCTATCTATCTATCTATCTATCTATCTGTATGTCTGTCTGTCTATCTACCTACCTACCTATCTACCTATCTATCTATCTATCTATCTATCTGTCTATCTGTCTATCTGTCTATAGATGGACTAATAGATAGACCGACATATCTGCCAGTGTGTCTGTCTTTGTCTGTCCGTCTGTTAATATCTTTACATATATGCATCTATCTGTTTTCATATCTATTTATCTTTCTTCCTTTCTTCCACTCTTTATCTCGCTTTATCGAAATATCTATCCGTCAATTCTCAAATCTCATGGGCTGCTTTTGAGATTTGTTCTCAGCTTATTTCTCAACCTCTTATGCAAGATACTGAACTACAAGTTTGCTTTGTTACCAGCTGCAGGACCACCCAAGTCGCGTCTTGGCTGCAAAGATTAAAGCATTTCACATGCACCACAACAGCACACATGCACGCGCAGTCTTTGTATGTCTTACTGTGTCTCTCTCTCTCTCTCTCTCTCTCTCTCTCTGTCTCTCACTCTCTCTCTCTCTCTCTCTCTCTCAATTTTTGGTGGATTTGCGATGCAGTAATGCGTTCGGTGGTTGGACTTGGAGCGAGTGGAAACGCGGCCAGCCAGGCGCAGCGGCTCCTGCTGGTCCAGGCTCGCACACTGGCTGCTCTCCCGCGCCGTGTTGGCGGCTGCCTCCGTCCCCTCTGCGCCACTGCCCGCTTTTCCTCGCTTGCGGTCGCAGTTCAACCGGCCCCTGCCCCAACACAGCCCGCGCCAGCAAGCCTGCAACACACGGCTCATGGAAACAGTGAGCAACTTGAGCCGGTGTTCATGGTGACGGATAAAGAGTCGGCGAAACACGCCCTGAAGATGCTGTACTCTCTTCCGGACGGCACATACCACGCCTGCGACACAGAGGTAGCCTTCGCATTTAATGTACTTTTGCTTCTGCAAAACTATTCCTATGCAAAAGAAATACATTGCATATACACCTTCGCATACACAACTTTGTACCTATCATACATAAACATAGACAACTAAATAGAAATAAATTCGTGTCAATGAAAAATACAGAAACATGAATAAGTTAAGTTTTACTGTGCGGTGGTTTCTATTTTTTACTCTAGTGATGGCTGGGCAGTACAAATGCATGGGTGTTGGCAGACGAGAGACATCCAGGTCAAGAAGCAGAGTCCCGTGGGCAACGGCCGCGTCACATGCCTGTGCATCTACTGCGGCCCCGAGGTCAGTGCTAGCTCTGGTCACGCGGCGCTGTGCGGTCTGCAGCGAGACGTGGTGGTCTGGCAGGTGGACTTTGGGCAGGGCGCGGCGCGCCTTTTCATCGATAACCTGGGCGCATCAGAGGGCACACTGGTCCGCCCAGCCCCTACGCATGCACTTCCCGCTAACCATGCCTTGCGTCCTGTGCCGCCACTAGGACGAGTTCAAGCCCTACTTAGAGGATCCCAAGGTTCTGCTCGCTTGTCTTGTGCGTGCTGCTACTGCCTGTCCGTGCCTGCTGCTGTGGGGTTCCGCCAGCAGTGCCGCTGCTTGGCTGGTCTTGCTCAGATCTTGAAGGTGTGGCACAACTACAGCTTCGACAAACACGTGCTCAGCAATCACAACATAAATTGCCAGGTTCTTTGCTGTTTTCCGCGCCGTTTGTGCTTTGCGTCAGTATTGCTCATCTGGACGGGGCGGGCTAGGGCTTCGGGGGCGATACGATGCACATGGCGCGGCTGTGGGACGCGGCGCGCTCCACCTTCGAGGGTGGCGGCGGGTCTCGTGGCCTGTGGACGGCCCGGCTTCCACGGCTCTTCATGTGCTGTCCAGGTACAGCTTGGAAGCCCTTTCCGCAGATTTATTGGGAGAATCGAAAAGAAAGGTGACAACCCTTAGGACGCTTCGAGTCTCCACAGCGCTTGTGTCTTGTGCGCGCGATTAGATTAGCATGAAGGAGCGCTTCGGTGCAAAGCGCATTCTGAAGAACGGGCAGGCAATTTCCTCAATTCTTCCACACTCCACAAGACAAATTCAGCCAATTCCTCAAGCCATGACGCTCCAAAACATGCTCTAAGCGCTGAGTTTGTCTGTTGCTTCAATCCTTAAGAAGTGTTGCCCAAGTCGGTAGTGAGTATGAACCTTGCATGGTTTGGCATGCTGTGAGCTGGCTGGGAATGGCGGGCCGGGCAGCGCATTGGCGCACACGTGCACACCAGGCTGTGTGAACAGGAGGGCAAGTTAGACGAGGTGCCCCCAGTGGAGGAACTACAGAGCGATCCGGGTCAGGCTGCCACTTTAGCGGGAACGATATATGCTCTACACAGCAGAACACAGCAGGCGGCTAGGGCACAGTCTTCATATCCCAGTCAAGAAGAAGCGACGCTGCGCACACTTTGCTGCTTGCATGTACTCTGTCTTCGTTTGCGAGAAATGAGTTTCGGTTTTCTACTATGTGTGTATTGTTATTGGAGCATAAGGCACACGCAATAGTGTATATTTATGTTCAGTTCAATGTAATGTATGCTTTTATGTACAATATTAATATATATATATATATTTGTATATATATTAAAAAGCTTGTGATAATGTTTGTGCACATATCTATCACATGTATCTGGTTTGTGTGCCAGCTAAGCGGCGGGACTTCGTGGACTATGCCAGCTACGATGCCCAGGCCACCTGGTACCTGCGTCAGGTCGACGCTGCCGTCTCACCTGTTCTTGTTCTTGTTCTTGTTCTTGTTCTTGTTCTTGTTCTTGTTCTGGCAGCGAACTCCCTCATGGTCTAGCAAGCGCGTGTTCTTGATGTGTGCACGTGGCAGGAGCTGGAGAAGAGGCTCAAAAAAGAGGAGTGTAAGTGGAATAATTGCAACACTCTTTGGGATTTTTACCAAAGGTCTGTGGACCATGCATCTCCCATTACTGGCTCGCAGCAAGGCACCTCAACTACGCACTGCAGTCAAGTCATACATGCGTTGGCAGGCACTGGAAGCCTTTTGGAGAGCTGCTGACTGAGATGGAGGCCAAAGGTGAGGAGCTGCAGAATAACAGAAGAGGAGAGGTGGTGGATGGGGTGTGTGTGTTTGTGTGTGTGGGGGGGGGGGGGGGGGGGGGGGGGCAAGGGATAAAAGCGAGGAAGAAGGAAGACTCACAGAAAGGAGAGTGTTCGTGGGACCATCACTAAGGGCCGCTCTGTCTGTTACCGATCGCCATCCGTCACCTTCATGCCTCTTTGTGTCCTTTAAATCACTTGCATACCTCCTGTGGTTGATCCACTGACCAAAGCGTGATCGACTATGCATGGCAACACTCGCTGTGCTCTCCTTTGCAGGTATTTACATCGACAAGTCGTGTCTACAGGAGGCCGAGGTCACTACTGCGTGCTTATTTCTCTATGCCCTTATCTGTGTCCTTCCTTTGACTGCGTTCTATCGCCGTGGGCACCTCTTCGTGACCACCTGATATTAGGAAGAATGTATCAAAGACCAGCAGCGCTTCGAGGACGAGTTCCGGGCCTGGGCCGTGAAGTACTGTGAAGGGGTATACCTTCCCGCCGCGCCGTGCCTGCCCGTTGCTCGCCAGCCCCCGTGCTGCATTGTCCCCAGCTGTCGCAACGGAAAAAACTTTCTCTGCCTTTGCATTCTCGCTCTAAATCATGTACATACATGTATGTGTATATATAGACATTTTCTGTTGTGTTCTTGCTGACAGGCGCGCTACATGAACATCGGCAGCTCCGCACAGAAGCAACACGTACCCGCTGCCCTTTGCCCCCCTCTGCGAACTACTTCTTGATATCGCACCCTCAGCTCCAAGCTTGTGCCATCTCGAGCTGTCTGTGCATTCTATGCTTGGATTTATATTTGCCAGATCACCTGCTCAGCATGAATGCGCAATAAAGATGCGCTGTTGCCTATATTTGTCTGCTGCTCATGTTCTTTTCCTCAGTTTTTCTTCAGTACAGAGGAAGGGGAGGTGAAAGAGTTCAAGACGGAGAACGAGGAACAAAGACTGGAGGAGGGTATTCTTTATCCTATATCTACACGCCGCAGTATCGGCTACGCTGTCGTGATGCACTTCGCAGGCAAAACGAAGCCCTTGAAACAACTGACTTTCTCTTTGAGAGGCATGGTATCTACCCCTCACTGCTCGGCTGTCTCTGTTTGTCCAAGTTCCGTGCCAGCACACACTGCACCCTTTTCTAGTCTGTCCTTTCTAAAGTCCCTACCAGCGGAAATTGCTCTATTCCCTGTGAAGCTTTGCAATAGGAATCGACTGAATACTGTCCTGGATCATAGTGTATCCTTCTGAACAAGCCGCATGCTTACATGATAGGTGATCCAGCCAAAGTGATATCAGCCAAAAGTGCGATGGTGTTGGAAGAGTGAGGGAGTGCGACATTATGTCTTTATGTCCGCCATGAAGAATTCGGGGGAGAGCGTGCTGGAGGTTGCAGTATGGCGTGTCTGATTCATGAAAATTCCAAGCACGTCATTCGAAAGTTCTTGTGCTGGGTTTTTTAATGATGGCTTCAGGATTGTCATATCACCCTCACCACGATTAGTGAGAAAAACAATATCAAAAGTTGAATGATTTTTTGATTTGAAGGTCCTCACTGATGTCATTTTGACTGAGCAGGGCTGGGTTCCCCTGGCCAAGACGCCCACGGGGCTGCCTTCGGTCAACGTCAACGTGCTGCGACAGCTGGCCGGTCAACAATACATACGCAGGCAGAAACTGCGAGCGTAATGAACTCTTCACAAATTTGTCGACGCAGTGGGAAGCTAGCTAAAAGCATTCTGCGCACACGTGACCAATTGTGTCTGAACGCTTGCTGCGTTTGCTGTGTCGTGCTGTCTCCGGCCTGTTGCGGGCAAATTCTCTGCAGCAAGTGAGGCCTTGCTTTTTTCCACCAATGCCCACTACCCACGCTTGCTGTGTCTTGCCCAGGCTATCCGCGTGCGGATCCTCCCCGTTATGGATCCGTCATGAAAAACTTCCAAAGCCCAGAAGAGGGGTCCGCCTCGCCCCTGTCACAAATGCCATGTGTTCGCACAGCTGGGTACTACACGAGCTGTAAGCCGCACGCTGGACCAGCCTCCACCCAGCACATCCCGCCCCTCCTGAACTACCATGGCTTTTCGCTCATTTTCCCTGTTCTGCGTCATCAGCATGGGCGGAGCATTCGATTCTTAGCGAAGCTTCTTGTGAAATCAAGTGCAGGCTTGCTTGTGGTTGTGCCATCGTGTGCGCAGGATAAAGGCTTGCCTGGCGCTGGACTCTCTTTGCTCCGTGTCCGCCACGCGCATCATGCTCAACACATTCATCCTGCCCCTGCAAGAGGTACCCTGAGATTTCTCACCCCCACCCCAACCCTCTCCTTTTGTCTACGTAGACGCCTGAAATGTATACCGATCGCTCAGGCTTTTCTACCCACCCCCCCCCCCCCAAACCACACCCTGCTCTTTGCTGTCGTGAAGCTGAACCGTGACCTGGTTGGCAATGTGTGTGATTGCGTAGAACTGTGACCCGAGCAGCGGGCGAATCCACTTCTCCCTCAACATCAACACCGAGACTGGCCGCCTCTCGTGCCGGTAGCGCCGTCCCCCCGTGCTGCGCTGCCCACTTGCTGCCCTTGCTACCGCCCGCCCCCTCCCACCTCTTGTCTGCACTCTGCCCGAGCTGGATGGGAGCCCACTGTTGGGATTGGTTTAGCAACCCCAACTTGCAGAACCAGCCCGCCCTGGAGAAGGACCGCTACAAGGTCGCCCTACCCGCCTGCCAGCCCCCGGCCCACGCCGTAGCCAATCAGCGAAAATGCTGGCTACCGTGACCGCTATCTGCTGGCGCGATGCTTCGCAGGCTGCTGTATGCTGTGCGCTGACAGATCCGTCGAGCCTTCGCTGCTTCCGAAGGCAACACACTGATCGTTGCAGGTAGAACTTTCTAGACGGGCACCTTGTCCTGCATACATACTTTGAAAAAAATAGATATGTGCAAAGATTGTCCATATATACATACCTACATGCACAGCACATACATGCAACATACATACGTACATATATGTATATTTATGCATGGTAATCAATCGCATCTTTCCCCTCATCCAGCTTTGCATTGTGATTCAAGAAAAATGGGAGCGGGGGTGTACGTAGGCATGGAATGGACAAGATAAAAAAAATCACTGCTCGACAATATGATAGCTAAAGTTATAAAGATGATGCATGGCATATCTATAAAAAGCCACAGTGACCTTGGAATGTGCCTTGCGCACCGTGCCTGAGCATTTCTTCTGTATTCAATGATTTTTGTGATCGTGATCGATTTGTTCTGCCCGCGACCCACCCACCCCCCCCCCCTCCCCCCCCCTAAGCATTTAATCTCTCTCTCTCTCTCTCTCGCTCTCTGCGTGTCGCGTGGCAGACTACGGGCAACTGGAGCTGCGCGTGCTGGCACATGTCAGTCTTTATAGTCTTTTGGCCTTGGATATGCTTGCTTCTCACTTCATACTCTTGCGATAGTTCCCCACTTTATTTTCACTTGGGTTGTTTTGTTTTTATACGGTGTCTGACCTTGTTTTTTCACCTGTCGTGCTGGCTTACACGTTTTAGATCTCCTTTGCACTTTCTTCTGCCTGATTTGCTCGATCTTTTCGTGGCCCTTGGTGTGCTACCTCTTCTGCGCTTTCTATGTGCTCGATTCAAAGTCGAGCTCTGGTGCAACTCATGCGAGGTCGCTGGTTGCTTAGATGGCCAAATGCAAATCCATGCGCGCCGCCTTTCTGGTAGCAATGCGAAAGGCCAGAGTCCTCGCCGGACAGCATACTTTTCCATTGTACACTGCTTAGTTTGCGATGATAGAACATAGAAAGCTCCTCTGTGCCTCCTCTCACACAACAACTTGTGCCTTACTCCATGCTCTGCCGTTCGTTTTCTGTCTTCTTCGCTTCCTCAATCACCAGCAATATCATCAATATCATCGCCATTCATCGCCAACATCGACATCATCAATATTATCTCCGTAATCATCATCATCAGTATCTTCTTATTATTGTTATTATTATTCTTATTATTATTCTTATTATTATTCTTACTATTATTATTATTATTATTATTATTATTATTATTATTATTATTATCTTCTTCCTCTTATCTTCTTCCTCTTATCTTCGTCCTCTTTTCTTCCTGTTTTCTTCTTCCTCTTTTCTCTTCCTCTTTTCTCTTTCTCTTTTCCTCCTTTTCCTCCTCATCTTCTTCATCTCCTAAATCTGATCTTCTTTTTCTTCTCCTTTTTCTTTTTTCTTTTTTTTTGGGAGGGGGGTACCTTTCTTCTTGTCTTTCCCCTGTAGAATACGTCTGGTTGTCATATTTTCTGCTGTGGCTCTACATGGAGGGCGCCTGTCTGGCCTGTCTGTCCTGTCTGCGTGCTACGTGCAGTTCGTGTGTGTGGCGAGGCTGCGTATACTACGTGTGTGTGTTGAGGCGGGAGGCGACTTCCACTCGCGCACGGCTCTGGGCATGTACCCGCACATACGCGAAGCCGTCCAGCAGGGCAAGGCAAGTCACTCACACACTCGACACACAGGACCACACACCAACAGAGGGCAGAACAAATTTTATGGTTTGCAAGCAGAAAACTAGTTGGAAGAAAAGTGAAGAAAAAAATAAGTAATCAAGAGTGAAAACAGTCAAGCAGAACATCAAGGAGAAACAAAATATGACGGCAAAAAATGAAAGCCTTAAAATTACAATCAAGCATTGAGGTTTCTGCCATGATCTCCTTGAATTTCTCTCTTACATTCAGGAACAAAAGGGGCAAAAAAAAGGAAGAAAGAGAGAAAAAAAGCAGGAAGTAGAAAAAAGACGAAACACTAGCATCAGAAAGAAGAGATGTGTTATTGTGGTAGTAGTAGTAGTAGTAATAGTAGTAGTAGTAGTAGTAGTAGCAGTTGTAGTAGTAGTAGCAGTAGCAGTAAGGGTAAGAGTAGTAGCAGCAGTAATAGTAGAGCAGTAGAGCAGTAGTGGCAGTAGTAGCCGTAGTGGCAGTAGTAGCAGTAGTTGTCGTAGTTGTAGTAATGTGTTAGCAGTGGTGGTGGTGATAGTGATCGTGTGGTCTAGTGTTAAAATTTCGGTGTGTGTGGTATGCGTGCAGCTGTGTGAACCTGTGAAAGTGCCGTGGTGTGCACGGGTGTTCTTTGTGTGCATCTTAGGTGTTGCTCGAGCGGGCGCCCGGGCAACCCGCCGACGTGCCGCTCCTGAAAGACGTGTATGTGAATCAGTCCTCCTTTTTCCTCTCACCATGTTGCTTGGTCGTCTTTCTGCCTGGTCTCTCTTGCTCCCTGTGCATGTGCCTCTTGCTCTTGCTGTGCTGGAGGGTTTTCGCTACTGGTAGTTTGGCTTCTTGTTAATCCCTGGTTTGCATGTGTGGATTAGATATGCCTCGGAGCGCCGCAAAGCCAAAACGCTCAACTTCTCAATCGCGTCAGCAAATCCTCCTCCCTCGCTTGCCTTGGCTTATTTTTCGGGCTAGCAAACATTCTTCCCCTCTCCTTCGCGTGTGCCTTTCGACCTTGCTAACGCACACCAACAGGAAGCGCAAAAAAGACAGAGGGAAAACTTACGGGAAAAGCTCGGGAATATACTCTACTCCTTCCAATCTCGACGGCGCATGTTTGCTCTGTCTGTGTGCAGCTACGGAAAGACAAAGCATGGGCTGGCAAAGGTATTTGACATGCTCATACTCTGCCGTCTTTTTTTTCTCCTTGGAGGTTTCTTCTTGGTTACCTGGCATGCTTCTGTCTCTTCTTGCCCAGTGTCTGTCTCGCCCTTCTGGTCTGGGTTGAAGACAGAAATGTGTCAGATAATAAAAAGCCCAAAAATATGGTGGTGTGTTTTGGCTGCAGGATTGGGATATGACCGTAGAGAAGGCTAGCGAAGTAATGAATTCTTGGTGTGTTGGCAAATCACGCATAGCCATCAATCTTCTGTTCACTGTCATCGACGCATCCACCTGCTCAGTTGGCTGCTTGATCTGTTCCGGGTTGCACTTATTTTGTTTACAGGTACAAAGACCGTAAGAATGTGAAAAAATGGCAAGAAAATACTATCAAGTGAGCGCACCTTTACTGTGACATGTGTATTGGCATTTCTTTGTGATTCATACAGTGTTGTCTTTGTCTAGAAACGCCAAAGACAAAAATAATGAAAGGCATGTGGTCACCACGCTTATGGGTCAGACGCCCTTCTTTCCATTCTTTTCTCAATTGCTGTCGTTTGCTTGTGTTTGCCTTTTGTACGCTATCGCGTGCTGTCGTTTGCTGATGTCTTTGCCTGCTTGGCTTGTGCTATGTCTATATTCTGTTGCTGTCATATTTGCATGCGTGTATACTGTGCATGCGGATTTCTGTGTGCATTGTGATGTGCATCGAAGGCCGTCAGCGTCCTCTGCCTGGCTTCGAGTCAGTTACCTCTCATTTTCTCTCTCTGCCTGGCATCGCAACCGTCTTGCTCTCCCCTGCATCCTCTACATCTTCCTCTCCTCTTGATACACCTCAGCGCCATACGGTTCTTTATCCGCTCTGCTACTTTTCCTTTTTCCTTTCCGTATCATCTGTGTATGAAACAAGTGCTTTTCTCAGTGTTCTTGGTTGTCATCCTTTTGCGTTGGGTATGAATGCAGCGAGAAATCAAAGAATGGTCACGCGAGACGAGCGGCCGTCAACACGCCCATTCAAGTGAGACCCAGACATCCCTGTGCTCGTGTGCCGTAAGGCTATCCAAATGCCAGCTTGTGCAGATTTGCCTGTAAAATGGAAACGCTTTCAATCAGTGACTTTCAAGAAAAATCTCAAGAGGCTGAAGTGAAAGTTCAAGGAATATGTGTTTGGTTGTTGGTGGGTAAACAGGGCGGGGCGGCAGACATAGTGATGCAGGCCATGCTGGTGCTGAGAGCGCACAAGGTAAGCCCCATCGTTCGCTAACTGCGTTTTCTATTTGCGACGTGCTGGCAGCGTTTCAGAACGTTAGGTTGGCAGCTGGTGCTCCAGATCCATGACGAGGTTCGCCCGCCGCGTCGCTGTGCTTGCGCTGTGTGCCCCGTGAACACCGTCATGGTGCTTGCGTGTTCCCTGCCTACAGATCATCGCTGAGGGACCCGAGGAGCACGTCCAAGGTAGCATGCACTATTGTTGATGCTCATGTGTCGCTACTGCTGCAAGACTCTTCCATAGCCTGGTCATTTGTCCTATTTGCAGAGGCCATGGAGATTGTGCGGACATGTATGGAAAATCCATTCGACGAGCCTCTTTTCGTCCCATTGGTCGCATTATTTTCCCTCCCTCCTTTTCTCACATGTGCTCATACCTTTCTATCTTTTATATAGACTAACACACAGATACTTGTCCTTGTGCACGACGATTTGCGCATGAAGCATTCTCTTCGTGCCTTCTGTTTCGAATTTGAGACGTTTAGTTTTAGCCGCTCGATTGCTCTTGTGTGTGAAGGTGGTGGATTGCAAAAGTGCCAAAAACTGGTACGAAGCTAAGTGAAGTACCAAGCTGTACATGGTGGCAGAGCCTCCGACCTCGAACACTGTCGTTCGATTTTTCGGGGACTCCCTCACTTACTTGCAGCATTGAATAATAAAACATGCCGGCACGCATATACTGGCTCTCTTTCTCTTTTTCTGCACACACATACACATACAAACAAACCGTGGCACACACACACACACACTCTGCACTGTGCCATGTTCCATACTTTATTACTATCAATATTGTTAATAAGCTTGTAATTACTATCGACATTCAAGCCTGGCCACTTATAACTAGAAAGTTTTGTCAAAAAAATCTTATCTTCAAAAAATTTTTATCTTAAAAAAAGTTTGACTTATTAAAAAGTTCGATATTTAAAAAAAGTTCTACCTATAAAAAAAACTTACTACTCGGATTTGTAAAAAAAGTTATACTAGTATCTGTAAAACTGTTTCACTGTTTGTTAGACCAATAGGTTGTATTAATACGGTAACGGACCGATTCAGTATGACCCGGCCGGTCCGTGTTAGACCTATTAATATAATTCGTATAGTCAGTATGGTCCGGCATATGCAATGTGTGTCGTTAGAGCCATTATATTTATGTCCGGCCTAGTATATAATCGTGCTGTTCCCTTGGCGCCCTTTTCTCAATAAAGTTTCTACTGTAGGACACAGCTAGTATACGGCAGATTATTAATATCTAAGTGCATGGACATAGCGTTACCAATTGATAACAGCGCGTTGCCAATTGGTAATTTTGTTACGCAAATACGGAAATATTGTGAATAAGAAAAAAAAAAAAACGTTGCCAATTGGTAACTAAAAACGTTGCCGATTGGTAACCAAAATTGCCAATTGGCAATTTCATGCACTTCAACTAAACATTAAGTTAGAGACTCACAGATTATAGAGCCTTGTAGCGTGCCAACGTTAGGTCTAGTAGACTTTATTCACTTAGTAACGGTTGCGTACTATCGGTGCGTGCGGAAGGCTGCCACCGAAGATACGAACTGGTGTACGTGCGGAAGGCAGTCACCAAATATTTGAATCTGGTGTGTGTGCGGAAGGCTACCATTAGTCTGGTGTCCTGAGTGTGTGCGGAAGGCTATCAGTCACACTAGGCGGACTGTGCGGAAGGCTGCCACCTAGTTGTTAGCATAACGTCAATAACTAATTATTTCCTAACTTCATCTCGCTTCTCTACCGGCCCATAGAGAAAGCAACATTGGTAGTCGAGCCTCCCTCAGAAGATGATTACACTTTTCGCGCAGGTATTTTCAAGAAAAATACCAGCCCGAAAAGGGTCTTTCAGTCCAAATCCCCATATTTTTGCTATTCGTTAAACATCTTCAAAATTCGTTAAACATTTAAACAATAAAACAGCAAATGGTATAAAATGGAAGAAGCAAACAAACTATATGAAGAAGCAAAGAAACTATATGAAGAAAGACTTACTGTCATTAAACAACAAAAGAAATCATACGAAATCAAAAATAGAGAAAAGAGAAATAAGAAAGCATTAGAAAAGATTACTTGTGAAGAATGTTATGAGACTATATCACGAGCTTGTAAATCAAGACATATGAAATTAAAACACAATGTATCCAAAATTAAAGCACCTAAGAAACCCCCACAAATTCACATAGATTGCTTAAATAAGAAGGTAATAATAATAAAATAAACGGAGGGGGGTGCGGGGGCTTGCCCCTGTAAATCAAGTAGAAATCAAAAAGGAAGCTAAATTTATTTTCTCTCTCTTTTACCTTGTATTATATTACTAATATCAATATCTTCTCGTTTCATTAGTTCTCTTCTTCTCTTTTCCTTTGTTATTTCTTTAACTTGCTCATTAATTTGTTTTTCTTCGTCAGCTTGTTTGTCAAACTTAGTTTTTAATAATTCTCTCGGACTGACTAACTCATCCGAATTCAATATTAATTTAAAACCCCTTCTTCCCTTAACGGTGAAAATCTGTTTGCTGTATTGCTTTCCACCTTTTGAAAATATCGTCCTTTTCAACTCACGACGGACTTTATCGCCCTTTTGATATTCTTCTATTAAATAGTCTCGCTGAATTCGTTGTTTATTTTTATTAACACCCTTAAATACATCTATCGGTCTATTTTGAATTGTTCTATGAAACCGCATATTATAAGCATCTACCATATCGTAAATATAAGTCAGCCAATCAAAATTGCCGTTAGTTTCAAATAAAATGTCAAGCCACCGTCTAATAGTTCTTATTACACGGTCCACGATAGCAAGAGCCCGATGGTCGCCCACTTCAACCGTCCGATGCTCAATATTATTCTCTCTGAAATAATCTTTTACCATTCCTTTATATTCACTTCCGCTATCGGTTGTAATGCTCTCTGGTGTGTAAGGTATTGATTTCAAAGCCATATAAACTTCTTTCGCCGTTTTGTTTTTAAGCGGTTTAATTATTAAAAATCGGCTGTGAGTGTCAATCCAAAACAACATCCAAGCATAGCCTTTATTTCCTTTCTTGTCTTTAAGTTTAGACATATCCGCCAAATCTACAAAAACTTGTTTAAGTGGTTTGTCCGCCCATATAGTATTCCATTTATCGGTCGGTAATCTTTTTTGGTAATGAATTTCAAGTGCTTGTTGTTCCTTTATTTCATCTTCATTATTTTTTTCCTCCATCTTATATAACTATGGATATAAAACTTTTCAATGCTGATTGTCTGGACCAGATACCAAAGATAGAAGAAAAAGTTAATTTGGTTGTGGTTGATTTACCATATGGGCAGACAGCTTGCGAATGGGATAGTGTCATAGACTTAAAGCAAATGTGGGTAGAACTTAAAAAAGTATGTAAGCGGAACTGTATATATGTTTTCTTTACAACTACTAAATTTGGTTATAAACTCATTCAATCTAATGAGAACTGGTTTCGGTATGACCTAGTATGGGAGAAAAGTAAAAAAGCTGGTTTCTTATCTGCAAATAAAATGCCATTAAGAAAACACGAAATGATATACATATTTGAGGGTGATAGCGGACACGACTTAGACCATTCACGAAATCACGAATTAAGAGATTACTTTACAAAAGTTAAGAAATACATAGGAAAAACTAAAAAAGAAATATTGAAAGATTGTGGGTCAGTAGTCGCGAATAATCATTGTTTCTATACTACTACAACACAATTCGCTTTACCAACAGAGCAGACTTACAACACATTAATAGATAAATACAAGATAAATGAAATGAAAGAATTCTTAGATTTTAAAGAACTAAAACCAAAATGGGAGAAATACATAAGAAATAACACATACAACCCGCAGAAGACAGAAGGTAAAGCATATATAACAAGAAGAAAAGGTAATATAGTCTCAGTGTATGGAACTATTAAAAGTCAAGAAAATATAAACAAAGGCGACCGCTTTCCTCATTCAATCTTAAAATTCAACAACCCACCCAAATCGCTACATCCAACACAGAAACCAGTAGAACTATGTGAGTGGCTGATTAAATCATATTCAAACGAAGGCGACTTAGTGCTAGACTTTACAATGGGAAGCGGAACAACTGGCATTGCTTGTATTAATACTAAACGGCGGTTTATAGGTATTGAGAAAGATAAAAACATATTTGAAACAGCGAAAAAAAGAATAAACGAACACGAATTAATACTTAATGACACCTAATGTTGTATCTTTATCCATTAGCTATATTTCAAAACTTTAAAAATATCTTTGAAACATCATTACTTTCTTTTTTTGACTTCTCTGGTTGTCCCGCATAAACATTGACATTAACACGGCCAGTCTTCTTACCTTTACCTTTCTTAGGCTGTTCCTCTTCCTCACTCTCGCTTTCGCTTTCACTCTCCTCTTCCACTTGCTTTTTTACCGATTTCTTCTTCTTCTGTTTAGTCTTTAATTTTATACCAGCAAGCCGTTGGGCTACGATATCTACAAAGTCGTGTTCTACTTCCTCATCCGAACTGCTCTCCTCACTTTGCTCACCGTCTCTACCATTAATGAGGTCCTTCGCCAACTGTTTCTTGGCCGTATGTTCCATCTTTTCATCATTAGTCATTTCTTTCACATTCTTAGCCTCTTCCTCCGCTAGTAATTCCCTCGCCCTCTCAATCTTTCTTTGCTTAGCCTTTTCCTTTCGCCTCGCATTAGCGATTTTAAGATTTTCTACCGAAGATTTGCCCGGCATAGGTTGGTACTTGTTTGCTATGGGTTGGTATATTTTCCTAAATATAATATTTTAATTAAGATAATATATACAACAATGGGCAGTCAATACAAATCGCTCTTAGGCTTGTCTGAAATTGCGGTTGACTCTTTAAATATAGCCAACCTTGATTTAACGAACACAAACATAGTGGGCTTATACACAGATAGGGTGCCAGAAGATGCTGACCCCGTAAATCTTTACTTTACTAATAGCCGATTTGATGCGAGGTTGGCTTTAAAATCAACAACGGACTTAAAAGAAGGCACTAATCTATACTATACTGATGGTAGGTTTGATGCGCGACTAACTACTAAATCAACCACTAACCTAGCCGAAGGCACCAATTTATATTATACTAATGCTAGGTTTGACACTCAATTAGCAACAAAGAGCACAACCAACTTAACCGAAGGAACTAACTTATACTACACCACAGCAAGGGTTAATACAGATTTTGACACAAGGATAGCAACTAAATCAATAGATGCTTTAAGTGATGTAATCATAACAGGCACCCCCGCTGATAATCAACTGCTCATTTACAGCACTGGGCAATGGCGAAATGTTGCTTCTCCTTTTCTTAGATTGGATGGGCTCGCAATGATGATAGGGGATTTAAATATGGGAGGTTTTAATGTATCAAATGTCGGTAATGTTGATGGTATTGATGTTTCGGCTCTTGACACGAATGTCGTTAAACTAACAGGCGACCAAACAATAACAGGGAATAAAACATTTACTACTTATGTGGCCGTAAAAGACTCAAATCCATTAAACACGGGTAAGTTATTCTTCAATTACAACAATAATATGGGTTCTATTTATTCGTCGGAGGCAGGTGGAGCAACTGGCTATCCATTATCTTTTGTAGGCTCGTCCATACTTTTTGCTCCAACAACAGGGGGCGGAATGACATTGACAAATAATGTTTTAAATTTTAATAGCACAACGGCAATCAGCGGACTTCCCGCACCATTCTACGATGGCGATGCTTCAACGAAAGCATATACCGATACGAAACTGGCAAAGGACGGCACGACGGCTATGACGGGTAGTTTAAATATGGGTGGATTTTCAATAACAAATGTTAATCTTGTTGACGGTATTGATGTATCCACCCTTGATACTTCTGTGGTCAAACTAACAGGAGACCAAACCATAGCAGGAACCAAAACATTCAGCAATGTGGTAAATGCTAGTGCGGGGATTGATATGAAAAGCCAAAGCATAACAAATGTAAATCTGGTTGATGGTGTGGATGTTTCTGTTCTTGATACTTCGGCCGTAAAACTAACAGGAGACCAAACCATAGCAGGGAATAAAAAATTTACTTCAACAATAGAAGTGCGGGGTGCTACTGCTCCAACCGCTTTTGATGGTATCGGTATTGCCTTTGATACGGCGACAAATATAGGAGAGATTGTGGCACAAAAAATAGCAACCGCGGCCTATTATCCAATACAAATAACAGGGTCGTATGTTGATTTATATGCGGGTGATAATGTAATCGCGACCGCGACTGGCACTACACTATCTTTGAACAACAGAAAAATTACAAATTTGGCCACACCAACAGCAACAACGGACGGGGCAAACAAAAGTTATGTGGATACATTAGACGGGCAAAATGTGAAACTAACAGGAAACCAAACCATAGCAGGAATTAAGACATATAGCAGTGGTGTTGAAATAACGGGAAATTCAATAAATGCTACAACAAAGGGCACATTTATCGTTTTCAATTCTACCAGTAATATCGGGTCAATTGCTAGTTTGGATATGAAAACTGCAACATATTACAACTTTGAAATTTCTGCGAAAAAAGTAAGTTTTGTTATTGATGGAGCAATAGTCGGTTGGGTAAATGCTTCGGGGCTAGATTGTAATAGTAGCAAAATAGCAAACCTTGGAACTCCGACATTATCAACGGACGGAGCGACAAAAGGGTATGCGGACACATTGGACGGGCAAAATGTAAAACTAACAGGCGACCAAACCATAACAGGAATTAAGATATTTAATGGAAGTAGAAATGATGTAAAAGCACTGACCTTATTAAGCCAAGCCGATTTCAATAATGTAGATATCATTAATGGTGGAAATATAACATATAATGGGGCGAGGATATTAAACCAAAATGGAGGGGACATATTCTTTTCACAGACGACGGGTGATTATCAGTATTTCTTATTTACTCTAAATACTGCTACAAGTGGAACCGCGAACCAACGAGGCTACCTATTTACGAATGTAGCGGCTGATGTAAAAGGGGCGGGACTTTATATTTCAAAACTTTTGGATAATAAAAGTGCTTCGTCTGACATTGTCCGTTTTAACAATGCTGGCGGTATGCGGTTCTATGGAGCCTTAGATATGAACTCAAACAATATAACAAATGGCGGAACAATAACAGGAACGACAATTACTTCAACCGCGGGTATATCAACAACAACAGCAACCGCAAGCGGGTTATTAACAGCGACAGGAGGTTCTAGCATAGTTATACAAGGAAATACTAATGGAGGTAATACGAGAGGAATATTTTTGTGGGACACTGGCAACACCAGTTATGGTATTTATATGGCTTCAAATGGGGGAGCCACAAATACCAGAAGTCTAGCGGGAGGGTCTGCGGTTGCAGGCAATGATTTCACTTCTTTTGCCGTTAGATTTAGGGTAAGTAATGCTTCAACCGACGGATTTATCTGGGAGAACTCGTCCGAACAATTGTTAATGTCATTAAACGGGGCAAACGGGACTTTATGGACAAAAGGTCTAATAACGGCTAGTGCTGGTGTATCAACAACTACGATCACTGCGAGTGGATTGATAACAGCAAATGCGGGGATAACATACACAGGAACATTAACCTCGGCAACAAATACAAGTGGGGCAAAAATAGGAGTTCAGGGAGCAACAGACGGGACAAATGCAAAAGGTATATTTCTATGGGATACAACCAATACAAGTTGGGGGATTTATGCGGCATCTGGTGGGGCTGCAAATACTAGAAGTTTGGCAAATGGTTTAGCTGTTTCAGGAAATGATTTTAGTTCGTATAGTTTTCGTTTTAGAGTGGCCAATGATGCTACGATGGGTTTTGTGTGGGAGAATTCAGCAGAGCAATTGTTAATGTCGTTGAATGGGGCGAATGGAACTTTATGGACAAAAGGATTGATAACGGCAAGTGCGGGAATTACATATTCTGGGGTGCTAACAACGGCATCAGCATCAACTAATGGGGCGAAAATAGCAATTCAAGGACAAACAGACGGAACAAATGCGAGAGGAATATTTATGTGGGACATCGGAGATTCAAACTGGGGGATTTATATGAGCCAGTCTGGGGCAAGTAAATCGTTAAGTGGAGGAACAGCACCAGCAGGAGGAGTAGGCGGAGGATTAACTTCTTATTCTATTAGATTTAGAGTGAATGGTTCTTCAACGAGTGGGTTCATATGGGAGAATAATTCAAATACTGCTTTAATATCTTTGAAAGCAAGCGATGGACAATTATGGGTATTGTCTAATCCTATTCAATATTCAGACAGGAGAAAAAAAGAAGATATAAAGGAATGCTTAGGATTAGATTTTATTAATAAGCTAAATCCAGTTTGCTATCGTATGATTGATGACAAAAAGAAATGTAGGACTGGCTTAATAGCACAAGAATTAGAAGACATACTAACAGAAATGGATATGCTAGATTTTGGCGGTTTTATCAAAGAAACAATTATGGTGCCGTGTCCAAAGCAAAGAAAAGAATACGAATTGAAGGGTGTAAGTATCAATCCAGAAGATGTTAAATGCGTAGATAGTGGTGATGTCGGTTATGGTATAGGTTATTCCGAGTTTATCGCACCATTAATTAAGGCTGTTCAACAATTATCGGAAAAAATAAATAATATAACTAATGATATAGCTGACTTAAAAAAACAATTAGCAGAAAACAATGCCCCCTAGATTACACCCACCACCACCAATCATAGAGACGGAAGACCTTACACCCGAACTCAAAAACCGTGTGCTAGATGTCCAAATTAAGCAGGAAGAAAAAAAATTAGACCACGAATACGAGGACAGCTGGGATTGCTGTTTGACTAAGCGAAAAACTGACAGCCGACTTATCAAATACTTGTTTCAAATGGGTATCATTATCGCCATCATCACCCTTTGTATTGTAAGGCTATCTTAAAAGAACTTACCGTGTGAAGTTGCTAACACTTATGTGGGTATTTTGACCTTGCTTATCGGCATCTGCCTTCCTTCCCCTTCTAGTTCAAAGAAGTGAGCATTCATATAGATAGACTTTATACCACGAAGCATCATTTGAGCAGATTAGCGGAATAGCTTCATCAAAACTAATACACCAATCGCTGAAAGGCTTATACACACATCCTTTTTGGATACACCACACACAACTTTCATTTTTTTTATCGCTGACCCGTGAATAGAAATCACAAGCAGTCCGAGCAGAAATATTAATTAATAAAAAGTTTATGAAGATTAGTATAGAGGGCATTACAATGGCGGACTATAAATTCCAAAAGATTATTTTTCTGAGTAATGATTTTGCGGGCGGTAGCAAAACATTTGACAAAACCATTAAATTGAACTTTACCCCAACTAGAATGAATGTTAAGTATATCCACTATATGAATGATATGACTGAAACGAAAACAAAAATTCTTCATATGGACCGCATTGGAATTATTGGCACATTCGCAGACAGCAACACCGCAAACATTTCAAATCTAAGCTACAATTTGGGGATTATTAATTGGACTGACGGCCAATACACATTTAGAGTGCTTAAAACAGACAATGGTAGCATTAAGACTGACCTGCTAGCTGGAAGAATTGTTATTTGTTTAGAATTTTTGGCTTGATATTTATATAACCGATGGAGAAAATAAATAATGTAAAGGTTAAACCAGTCAAGCAAAACGGAGATGGCGACAAGTTGGCAAAAGGATATAAGTTGTTTGATGAACCGTATGCCAATATTTTTCTTCTCGCTCGCAAGAAGAGTGGCAAGACGACCGCACTGTTTGAAATCCTAAAACGAACAACTGACAAAAAGACCCGTATTGTTATTATTGCTTCAACAATACATAAAGACCACATTTACAAAGAAATGGTTAAGCACTTCAAGAAGAAGGGAAACCCGATGGCGATATACACATATTTGAAAACGGATGGACTGTCTGTTATTGATTATGAGTTAGATAAGCTAAATAAGCCAGATGAGGAGCAAGAAGAAGGCGAAATCATTCAAGACGAGAAAGAAGAACCGAAGCCGAAGTTTCTTTATTTTGGTAAAGAAGAAAAGAAGAAACAGGAGGGAGGCGAAAAAACACCGAGACCGTCTAAGTATCAAACACCAGAAGTCGTGTTCGTGTTAGATGATTTGGGTAGTGGTTTAAGGGATAAGTCTGTGAGCGACCTGTTAAAAAAAAATAGACACTACAAGTCAAAGGTGATTATGAGCTCTCAGTATCTTAACGATATGAAACCTGAGGCGATTAAACAATTAGACTACCTTCTTATTTTTCCAGGTCAGTCTCAGGATAAAATAGAACTTGTATATAAACATTTAGACCTCGGCTACGACCTTGAATACTTTATTGAAAAATATCACGAGGCAACAAAAGAACGATTTAACTTTTTGTATGTTGATTCTGTATCGGACGAACTGAGGCAAAATTTCAATAAGCGATTTTTGTAATTTAAAATAATTATTTTTTTCAAAACATTATATAGATACCAACATCACCAGTGATTATTTCACAACCATCGGGATACAATATCAGCTACAATCCCAGTATGCCACAAGCAGGAGGGAAAAGAAAATCAAAAAAGAAACAAACAGGAGGGAAAATTAATTGGAAAAAAGTAGGACAAGCCATAGTGGATGCTAATAGGTTTATCAAGAAGAACCAATTGATTTCAAGGGGTGCTACTTTTCTTAGCGATGTCGGAGTTCCTTATGCTGACCGTGTAGCGAAAGCTGCAGCCAAACAAGGCTACGGCAAGCAACGAGGTGGAGCCGTTAAGTTTCGGTAAGGACAAGCCACTCAAATAAAAAACTAAACCTTCTATTATTTTTTTTACTAATAATATACAACCAGTAGTAATGCGAAGTAAGCCGAAGAAACAAAGACCTCCGAGGATATACAGAACCAAAGATGGCAGACCTTATATCAAAGTGAAAGGCAAACGAGCATATCTCAACTTTGGCGAGAAAACGAATGACCTTTCAACACTTCAAATCGTTAAGCTGTTTTTGAAATATATGAAAGGGGACAATAAAACGAAGAAAACACGAAAGACGAAGGAGCGAATTGTTAAGTCCGAATTCAATCGCCTTGAACACGAGAACCGCAACCAGATACAAAACAACCTGCTGAAAAAATATGAACTAATACACGAGCAGGAGGAAAAGGAAAAGAAGTTAAGAGAACAGGCGGAAGATGAGAAGAAAAGAATGGAGAGGAAGGAGAATGCCGACATTAAAGAAAGACAAGAAGAATTAATAAGGGAGGCGAACAGAGAGCAAAAACTTATAGAGGATGTAAAATTTGAACAAGATAGAAAAAATAATTTAATGCTATTACCACCTTTCCAACCTCAATACATACAAGCACCACCACAAGCACCACCACAAGCACCACAACTAGGACCACCACAAGCACCACCACAAGCACCACAACTAGGACCACCCCAAGCACCACCCCAAGCACCAGAAGAAAAGCAGATGCCATTGAAAACAAAAGAAGAGAAAAAGGCTGAAAAGGAATTAAAAGAAAAATACATTGAATTAATGAAGAAAGCGGGCTTTACAACTAAATTTATTAAAAGTTTGAGCAAAACAGAATTTATCAAACTTGGCACTGGAATAGAGAAAGCAATAGCCGATGCCCAATCAGCAGATGAGCAGAAAGAACTGGCGGAACAATACAAAAAAGAATTAGAACAAGAAAAAAAACTAGCGGAGGCCAAAGCGAAACACTTTGAAATTAAAGATAAAATATCATACATATCCGCAGGTTTAAGAAATGATTACAAGTATCCGAAATTGGATATACCCAAAACTTTGGGCCCTGCTTTGGAAAAAGAAATGAAAGCTCGGGGCAAACCACCACCAAAAAAAGTTAAAGGAAAACACACGACTGCGGGTATGGCACAAGTTATAGTAGATGAAGGTATTGATTTAGGAATAGACCAGAATGAAATGAGAAAGAAACTCGCTGATTATTTGGGAATAAACCAAGCTGGTGCTGGGGCAAAAACGATGGAGGAATTAATACACAAACTTTTAACGATAGCAAAAATTAAGAAATATTTGAAGAAGGGTAAATACAGGAAAAAAATGAAGAAGAAGGATTATGTAAATAACTTAGTATCTGAAATGAGAAGCGACCCAAACATTAAAAATCAAGTTTCAAATACTCTCGGTATTCAACCAACCGAGGAACAGCCAACAGAAGTTCAACCGCCAGCCCCCACCACAGATGTAGACACCATTCAACCGCCAAACCCCACCGCCGAGGTAGACACCATTCAACCACAAACACAAAATGAGAAAGATATAAATCCAGGGTCGTAGGGGCTGGAAGCCCATACAGAGGGCTAATGACGGATGAAATAGACAACATTATGAAAAAGCACGATTGGTATTTGGGAACAGTAGCGAGCGACGAAATAAACAAACTGAAACCAGAAAAAAGACAGAAGTATGGTTTTATAATGAACTTGGATAAGTCTAGCCAACCAGGCTCACATTGGATTGCTGTTTGGATTGATACCATTAAAGACGACACTATTGAAATCTACGACCCTCTCGCACTGTATAAGCCGACTGAACTATTTCTACACCAAATGAAACAGCTTATTGAAAAGAGTAAGCCGAACACATATCTACTTATGAAGGTTAATCAAGTCAAAAACCAAAGCGACACGAGCACAACCTGTGGGTGGCATAGTATTAGGTTTTTGTTAGAGCGGGCAAAAGGTAATCGGTTTAAATTTGCCAGCGGTTGGACGGACTTAAAAGAAAAAGAAGCGGATGAGTTGAAAACCCAGAACGGCTATGGCTTTGACACTTTCATTTAAAGTAATTAAAAACAAAAAATATATTTTTCCAAAAATAGAGGTGATGGAGTATCGTGGCGGGCGAAGCTCTAATATTTACTATGTCAATAGCAAAAATAGGATAAACGGCATGGACAGTGATTTCACTCACTCCATTGATATGAAATCGCTAGACAATCCAACACATTGTAAAATTTTACATATCTATGTGCCGAAGTCGTATTATTCTGTTTCTTCGCCATACAATACTTTTACACTTAGTGAAGATGGATTTGAGGCGCTAATTACGATACCCGAAGGAAACTACACGATGAATAACTTAAAGAATAAGCTAGCCGAGGTGCTAACCGCAGACAGCCCCAATGACTACACATATACAATAACAAGCAACAACACAAACACCGACCCAGAAGACGGCAAGCTATTATTTACCGTAGCTAACAATGGAGGCATCCAACCGCGGTTTATATTTGACGGCGAAACACGTATCCACGAAGTAATGGGTTTTGACCGTAGCTCAACATATTTCTTTGCTAACAATACCATTAGGTCCCCAAATGTCATAATCTTGACTGGCGAAAAAACATTATATTTACAAAGCGACCTAGTAGGCGAAGGTGATAATCACGTATTACAGGAAATATACACAGCAAATGAAATCCCGTTCGGCTCTGTTATCTATGACGGCTCGGGCAGTGAATACGGAAAACGGCTATCTACTAGTTCAAGCAATGTGTATCGGTTTTACTTAACTGACGAAAACGACCAGCCGGTTAATCTCAATGGGCTAGGTATTGTAATGACATTGTTGATTTACCGTGAGACGAATTATTTTAATTTATTTACATCATTCTTTAATCTACTCAAATCAAGGTAATTAATTAATTTTTTTTTCTCGGATTAAAATATAGGAACCTTTTAAAAAAGCTTCACCAAAAACTTCGGGCACTTACACAAAATGCCCACACAACACGGAGGCGAACTAGATTTTAGCAGGACTGACTACATCAGTGCTTCTTATCGCTTGAATAAGCTTACCCCTCGTGAGGGTTCTATTAATATCACTGTTTCTACCGCAGGAGGACAGGAAAGCAACTTTGACCTTATCAGCCGTCCTTTTAACTTGGCTCGCTCTGTTTTGAGTTTTAATTATGCCCCAGATGCGAAGGCTGGAAACTATAATAAATGCTTTATGGATTGCCTGGCCCCGATTAGGCAGATACAATTGATTACCAGAGGTGGTGTTTATCTGTGCGACATTAACGAAGTCGGCAATATCACCAAGATGATTTGGAAACCCGAAACCTCCATTGATGATTTACTCGCTTTGGAAAACCACGACAATGGAAGTGGTGCTGGTTGTATGCTTCAAAAGTGTAATGCTACAACTACATTTCAACCCGCTAGCGATGCTACAAGGTTGGCCGCATTACAAACAGCATTGGCCGCTTCGGCAATAGCAGGAAACGCGGCGGGGCAAATTGATACGGGCATTGATGTTGCTAAGGCTCAGGTTCAGGCCGCATTAAAGGCTTGGATGGCACAACCCACCACAAATGCCCGCCGACACGATGATGCCCTTATCGCGAATGAGACTGGCACGAGTAAGTTCGTTAATGTTGCTTTTAATGAGGCTAAGTATTTTTCAGCTGGAACTATTAACAATGCCAGCCCAAGTGTTAATGTTAAGATTAATCTTGGAATGCTTTACAATACTATTTTCGCTCTGGATAAAACTATTATGTTTCCAGAAATTTTGACCTTGCGGATTGTTTGGCAGCAGACACCCAAAATCTTTTATTATAACAATGATGCTCTTTCTACTGGTGGTGGCACTGTTGCGGTAGCTGATTCAAATATTACTATTACTAATCTCAGCCTGTTCTTAGCTGTTGAAACCAACCCCGATGTCGTTCAATCAATTCAACAGAAGATTATGAGCCCCGAAGGTATGAGCTTCAACATTGATTATTCTTATTTGTATAAAAATACTGTCGGGCTCGCTTCAACTTCTCAAAATGTTATCCTTAGATTTGACAGAGGCCACGGACGGCGAATTAAGAAAATTTATCACTCTGTTTTCAACACAACCGAAAATAAGAACACCGCCTATGACAATAGCAACCTGCTCGGCTCAAAGGTCCAAACTTTTTATACTACACTAGACGGAGCACGACTTCAAGAATTCAATGTTGATTGTCAAACTGGCAAACTAGAAGACTATATGTATCTTAAACCGAAGTTGGAAGGCTCTTCTTTGATGAATAGCAATGTTTATCAATACAACTGGGTTTGGTGCGATAGCTTTGACAATACTCGCCCGCTGTGGAGCAAGGACCAAAATGAAATCAGCGGACTACCCCTAGACACCGAGCGACGATGGGAGTTTATTGCTACCACTGCGAATATTGCGTCCAATCATTACACATTTGTCGTAACTCAGCAAGAAGTAAATGTTAAGAATGGCACCATTACCAGAAATTAAATAGGGGCAAGCAGGTAATTAATTTTTGATAGATTATTTATTTTTTTCTTAAAATATACGAAGCTATGACAACACACCAACGAAATTTGATAGCACAAGATGATGGAGGGAATTTTGTTAATTTGAAATGCGGAACTTATGGAGAGTTAAAAACAAAATTAACTGATGACAACTTAACAGCATTCGGCGAAATATCCACAGCACAATACACACCAATTATTCAAGAGACATTTATGTATAATGTGAATTCTGCTAAATGGGATAGTGCTATTGTTAATTCTACTATTGAAATGAAGAATTCAATGGCTAGCATATCAACAACTGCCGTGGCAGGGGCTAGCGGATACATTCAATCAAAAAAAAGAATTAAATATCGTGCTGGGATGGGAGTGTGTGTGAGATTTACCGCTTTATGGGCTACAACGGAGGCTAATGGAGCACAATATCTTTCGGCAGTTGGATTAGGTGATAGTGCTTTTACAGATGGTTTCTTCTTTGGTAGAGAAAATGGAGTAATGAGAATATATCATAACCGAGGAGGGGCAACTGTTAATTCTTATGCTCAAACAACTTGGAATGTTGATAAGGCGGATGGGAAAACATACTTACCCTTAATTGATTTTACTAAGGGTAATGTTTTTCAAATTAAGTTTCAGTATTTAGGGTTTGGTCAAGTATCTTTCTATATTGAAAATCCAAATACGGGAGATTTTCAAATGGTTCACGCCATTCGTTATGCTAACACACAAACTTTAACAACACTGAATAATACTACTCTACCTTTTTCAACCTATATAGCAAATGTTGGTGCTGTTGTAGCAGCTCAAAATATTAAAGTCGCTAGTGTTGGATGCTTCATTGAAGGAACAGAAATTATAAGGGTTATTCCATTTATTTATGAAAGAACCGCCAATGCGACCAATGCTGTTGCCCACGTTTTTACAATGAGAAATAATGCGACTACGGGAGGTGGTGCTCTTACAAATTATAGTATAGTTTATCCGCGACGACTAACTATCTTAAATACGGACTCTAAGACTAGTTGTATCATTAAAGTAATAAAAAATGCCACGCTTACAGGTGCCGTGTATGCTGAAAATAATGCTAATACAAGTCTGGTTTCGTTTGATACTACCGCGACTGTTGCTAGCGGAAATACCATTGCGGTTATCTTTGTAAATTTGAGTAGTGCTGAGACGGTTAATCTAAATGATTATGATTTGGACGATATGCTACCAGGGGAAAGATTAACTATAACATCGCAAGCGACATCAGCTCAAACTATAAGTATGCAGTATGCTCTTACTTGGTTAGAAGACCCGTAGATTATTTTTAGAAATATTTATTTTTCCCATAGTATAGAATGTCGTGTAAAGAGTGCGAAAAAAAAGATGAATTAACTGCTAGGGTTGATGATTACCAATTCTGCGATGAAACTTGTGCTATCGCATACTTTACAAAAAATGAAGATGATGCTAGACGGGAAAACTTAATTAAGTTCTTTACAAAGGCTAAGAAAGCCCGCGAGGAACAGCAACCTAATTAATTATTTTTGTAATAATTTTTTCTGAATGATAATATATATAATAATGTTTTACCGTCGTAAGTTGTATTTTGTGGGTGATAGGCGGTTTCTAACAAAAGCATCTATCAAATCCTACATAAGAAGAATGATAAACAAATATAACGATGGTGAAGTGCTGAACCCAGAAGATGGCAATTTCGTGCGAGACCTAATAACCAATCACCCTTGTCTAAAAAATGGCATCATTGATGTTGAAAGTAATTTGACCACGGGGAGAAAACACTTTCGTGTAGATGGTAAGCCGTTTTCGTGGAATTGTTGTGTTGACCTTATAGGGCTTAGCAAATTTAAAAAAATGGCGAGAGTGATAAAAGAAGCGAGCAGGAATACGATAAGACCGCAAATACAAGAATATCTTGACATCGTGGCTATTGATGTATTCGTAGAACCACGATACATATGCGAAATAAGTGGCGATATATATGAACGGGTTGATGTCCACGTAGACCACCACTTTGACATAATACAATTCAAAGACATCCTTCAACAATACCTTGAAGTTAATAGAGAATTAGAAGTTGAAGATAACCTATTGAAAGAACCGCATTTCACCAAGTTTAGCGACTTCCACAAACAGAAAGCAATACTGCGAATTATAAAAAAAGAAATCAACATTAGAGGTAAAATGTATCTCTTACGATAGATACCTCCTACGGCGATAGACAGTACTTCTTCAATTCGTCTTTATTACTACACCACGGTTGACGAACTAACCATTCAATATATGGCTTATCAATCTTGGCTATGTCTTCTATTTTTTTGCCCTTGTATTTGCCGAAATGAAACAAGTTTGGTTGAGCATTTCTCATTTCTTCAATCACTTTTATTTCTTCGTGGATTACCTTTTGGATATCTTCCAACGAGAAGGATTTTTTTTCGCCTTCAATTGAAAGTTGTTGGAACTTCTCGCACAGTCTAGTTAGGGAAGACATAGTAGAGTGTATATAGTAGGCAGTAAAAAAATAAAAATTAAATATATAGAATGACTGAGTGGATAAAGTTCGTTAAGGCTTACTCTGCTAAGCATAACATAACCTATGGTGAAGCATTGAAAAAAGCTGGTAAGGAATACAGAAAGCAAAAAGGCGGTAATGCGGATTTATCAGAGGATGTCTATTTGTCGCGGGCAGATAGAAAGGGAGCTGACGGGTGGAAGCCTGTCGCTAGCAAAGAAAAATCAACCGTGTATGAAAAAGATGGTAAAGCTATTGTGGCATTTAGGGGGAGTGCGGATAAGCGAGACTTACTCACCGATGTAGCATTGGTAAAGGGGGTATTAAAAAGAACACCAAGATATAAAGAAGAGCAGAAGCTGGTTGACGAAATTATAAAAAAATATGGTAAGGATAATGTAGAGCTGACGGGTCATAGTCTTGGTGGAACAATCGCAAAAGACCTGAGCCGACAAACTGGTGTAAGGGCGACCACATACAATAAAGGCAGTAGCACAAAGGACCTAATTGAGGGAGTGATTGACCGAGTAGCGGTTAAAGTAAATCCAAAAGGTAAAAGGGCGAAGACGGCAAAGCTGACCACAAACTACCGAACGGCATTTGACCCCGTATCGTTAATGGGTGCTACGGCTGTTAATACTAAATTAGTGAAGCCGACGAGGGGCATTCATACAATTAGAAGTTTCAAGGGTAAAGGAGCCAAAAAAAATTATTTATAATTCAACCGCGAATGTGGAAGCCGAGCGGGATGCTGTCATTATCGTTAATGAACTTACGGCCCGCCCATTTATTCTCATTAACTTGTTTTTTAACATTCGTCATATGTAGAATGCTAAAATGTGGGACTTGTTGTTGTTTGCTGTTTCTATCAATGTGTATTTTTTTCATTTGGAAATCCTTTACATTTTCAACTGACCCGCCTTTGTCCATCTTATCAAATGTGTCATAGTTTAGCTGATTAGCATCTAAGCCTTTACCCCGAAAATGGAAATATCTTTTAACTCCATTTTCAGACACTATTTTAACTCCTTTTGAAATATGCTTTAAGTCGTTCTTGGTCATTCCTTCCGTAAAGGCATCCTTTGTCGTGAATTCTAACATATATAGTTTTGGTGCTATCCACACACCTTTTATAATCTTACACCCATCGCCTAAGTCATCCCCTATTCCGCCGAGTTTCTTATTACCCATATTCTTTATATACTTGGCACATCTCGCGTGGATTTGGAGGCTATCTGTGTCGGTGTAGTAAAAGTCGTCTTCAATGGTTCTGTTCGGGTTAGCTTCCTTAATATAGTTATACATAATACGACGGCTGTATGCTAGTATGAATGCCCCATAGTGTGAAGGTTTGGTTATGCTACTCTCTAATAAGATTGGATTGCGAGGTAGGCCCGATATGTGCCATAAATCTTTTCCTAGTTGGTCCGTAAATTTAACTATGTCAGTTATTTGATTGCTATTCCAGAATTTCCAGTAATCTTCATTAGTTTGTATATATGTTGTAATAGACGGTATTGGTCTCTGTATCATCTTACCGTATAGACTATTCATAAACAATTTGGCGAGCAAATATTGCGGGCTACCTTTCTCCGCATTTTCCTTCGCTTTGAACATATCGTCTATGTATTGGGCGAAGACACATTCAGATTTGGCAGTGTAGTATCCTTTATAAATGCGAACTTCGTATCCTTCGGCTACCATATCCTCAATATCTACACTCGTCAGCCATTGGTCCTTCATATCTTCTAGTCGCCATTTAAGAGAGCCCATTTTGTCTCGCTGTCCAATCCTTGAATGGAGTATGTTTTTGGGTGAGATGTAATCAAGGTTGTAAATACCGATTTGAAGGTTTCGCGGGTCAAATGGTCCGATTGTTTCTAGTATATCACCAACCATAAAAGCTAATAACATCGCGGTTGGATACAAAGATACGACATCCGCATCTACTAGGTAGTCTATTATTTCGTCAAAGGTGATTTCTTTTTTTAGGTATCGTTCATACTGAGCTGAAATGAACCGCCTCTTAGATGGGTAAGTCCTGCCTCCGATAATGGCTTTTCTAAATGCTCTTTCCTGCTCCACCGTTGGAAGTCTCACCTCGTATTTACCGTCTACATATTTTTTCCATATGTTAAAAGCCAGACTAGAAGTTGAGATGTATGAAGTTAGATTGACCTTATGAGCTGTAAATATCGTTGTGTTTAATTTATCGTATAATTCCTTCAAACCCATAACATCGTTTTTAAGATAAGCCAGACAGTCCTGCCTCGTCTTGTCGTCCATATCCTCCCACATTTTGGCCCGGTTGTGGTCAAAGTCGCCTTTGAGGATTTCACACCCCATACTTTCAAGATTTGCTTTAAGACTTCCTTGTGTATGCTTACACATATCCCACATCTTAACATTTTCAAACTCTAAGCAGATAATAGAGCCGTTATTAATTTTTGACGACTTAATCTTAATACCCCTTTTAATTAATTCTTGGTGTATGAAGTAGTGGTCAAAGTTCGCCCCGTTAAAACCATTAACATATAGAGCGGGCGGTTTTTCATTCTTTTTTTTCGGCACCCATCCTGTTTTTATAAGGTCGCCTCGTTTAATTAGTTCATCCACGAATTGACTTATACAATCTTTACCAGCTATGTATTTGAAACCCTCAGACCCCTGAGTATATCCGACTATGTAGCAGTCGTGGATATCGTAGCCGGCAGCGATGTTTGTGTTTCTATATGATTCCAAATCGTAATGTAGAATTTGGTCGTTATTTATTTTTTCTTCTTCTCTAAATTTAGTTATGAGGTGTCTTTTACCATTCTTCTTCAACATAATATCAGCAAACTTTTTCCTGTTAAGATTACAGGTATGCTTCTTCAAATATAATTGTAAACAGTCCTCGCACCGCTTCTTAAACTGCTTAACCAATCCATAGTAGTGGTTATTCTCCAAAAAGATTAGTTTGTCGGGCTCCTGTCCTTCTTCATTCGTGCCTATGGTCTGCTTCATAATGTGGTCGGTTATTTCATAAGTTTTCCCTTCCTTAACATATTTTTTCAATATTTCAACCGCTATTGAAAATGGTATTGGCGAGTTTGGTGGAAGGTTGAATTCGGCTCGGACGATATTACAGCGGTTCTTGTTCATCGGTTTAATATTTAGAATATCCTTACATAAGAAGAATAAGCAGTTGTTGTTTTTGCTGGGTGGTGATATTCTTACTCCTTCTTCAACCTTAGTTCTTTTATCTCTCACTCCTTCATAGCATCCTCCGCCGTTTTCTTGAACTATGGTTATTTCCACATATCTTATGTTTCTTTCATATCCATTCTCGCTCGCTTCAATGTTGTTTATGTTGAACTCGTTCAGAGCATCCATAAATACGGTATCGTATTGGCGGAGTTGAAATGAGTTAAAACTTTTCTTTTTTAAATAGTGGTCGTATCTCTCATTAGCAGGAGCGGTGGAGTATGTTATAGATATATTGACATCCGCATCGTTGGTCATCCCTTCCCTTCTAGCATATCTTATAGCGGGTATCAATACCTTCTCTTCCAATGTGTCTGTATCATAGAAGCTTATGTCTAGCTCCCTAAATTTGAATGTAAGAGAGTTCAGCCGATTATCCCTCCTAACTTCATAATCGTTTGCTCTAAACTCTCGCCTCTTCGCTTCCCTAGTCTTAGCCTCGCGGAGATTTGCTTTCGTATTACTACGAATGTTAGATAAAAGGTCCTGGCGGTTTCTTTTATCTTTCGTTTCAACCTTTCTAAGCTTAGCCTTAGCTTGAAGAAGTTGAACATATTGCTTGTTTGGTCTTGGTGGTAGTGGTGGTTTTGACATTTTACCGTTATGTATATACTAGGTAAGATACTTTTTCTAAAAATAATTAATTAATGTTTTTACCGTTATTATATGGGAGCTATTTGTTTAGATGAAAAATATTTTTACCAGATAAAAAAAATTATTAGAACTTAAACGGCTATCTTACTCAATTTATCTTCCAGCTCTTGTATCTTCTTTTTGTATTCCTCTATGCTTTTCAGTTCTTGCTTTTGCTTTAATGCTTTTTCTTTTCTTTCCTCCTTCAACCTTTCTTGGTGGCGGTAGTAGTATGCGAGAGCCTTCTCGTTATTTCTCTTTCGTCTTGCTTCTCCTTCGTATAGTTTTGGTCTTGGCATCTTGTATTATATTATAGTTTATATATTTTTATAAATGTAAAATAATTAATTAAATTATTAAATTTAGCTTCCTTTTTTGATTTCTACTTGATTTACAGGGGCAAGCCCCCGCACCCCCCTCCGTTTATTTTATTATTATTACCTTCTTATTTAAGCAATCTATGTGAATTTGTGGGGGTTTCTTAGGTGCTTTAATTTTGGATACATTGTGTTTTAATTTCATATGTCTTGATTTACAAGCTCGTGATATAGTCTCATAACATTCTTCACAAGTAATCTTTTCTAATGCTTTCTTATTTCTCTTTTCTCTATTTTTGATTTCGTATGATTTCTTTTGTTGTTTAATGACAGTAAGTCTTTCTTCATATAGTTTCTTTGCTTCTTCATATAGTTTGTTTGCTTCTTCCATTTTATACCATTTGCTGTTTCATTGTTTAAATGTTTAACGAATTTTGAAGATGTTTAACGAATAGCAAAAATATGGAGATTTGGACTGAAAGACCCTTTTCGGGCTGGTATTTTTCTTGAAAATACCTGCGCGAAAAGTGTAATCATCTTCTTCCCTCCTACCTTCCGCCCTTGGTAAGGCCGAACAATATGGCGTATCAGTTTGAAGATTCTGATCCGGCTGGTAAAGATGAGGCTAGACCCTCCAAAGTTCGATCATGGAAAAGAATAGGAGTTATTTGAATACACCTTTACATCAGTTATAGGTGTTACACACCCAGAAATCCTTTCCATGATTCCGGGCTTTGAGTCTCACCCCTTAGCTAAACCTATACAACTCAGTGACCCAAACGACCTGAATCTCCTACTGATGCATCTTTCATGTCACCCAAAAAGGAAGAGGAAGACGGAGAGGACGAAGAGGAGACAGTAGTAAAGGTAGAAGATAAAGATAAGGGAAAGAAAGGAGAGAGTCAAGAACTACGAGTGCAAAAACTGCTTCTGCCCCCGTCACTGCCATATACGGACCAAAAATCCAAAGTACCAGTGTTGACGGGGGGGAGTAAAACCTCGCCGCTATTTGCACTACAATTTGAAGCCAAATATCGTCAGCATTACATGAGAGAGAAAGAAGCTAGACTAAATAGGTTGCTCTATGCTTTGCTACTCCAATCATGCGCACATGATATGTACATGACATTGAAGGTACCAAAGGCAATCGTAGATGAGGGTTTAACTGCGAAAGAGTTGAAGTTGAAAGCCGGAATGGATAAAGAGATTGAAGCTCTGAAGTCGTTTAACACTTACGTGGGTAAGCCACAAGGAAGCGAAAGAAAAAGGAGTAAAAGTAGTACTGACGTGGGTACATAAAGTCAAACTAGACGATAAAGGACGTAAGTTCATTAAGTCAAGGTTAGCTTTGCGAGGAGATATGCTAGAGCCAGGAGTTAGCTATAACCCAGATCAATTGTTTGTACCCTGTGCCGCGCATCGCTCATTACTCTTTTTGTCTAAGCTTGCAGCATGGCATGGACATAAGCTATACGGTATAGACTTCAAAAATGCTTATCTACATGCAAGAATGCATGATCCTGTTTATGCTTATGCACCTGATGGGATAGACAGTGAGGAGCATGAAGGCATGATATGGAGAGTAGATGGAGCTCTGTATGGCGCGCCGCAAGCTGGTAGGAGATGGTATGAGATTTTAGCCCCTAAGTTAGAGGAATTAGGATTCAGGATACTAGACTCAGATTTGTGCATGTTCGTAGAAAAGGATAAGCCAGTAAGAGATGCTATCATTGGTATTTTCCATGTAGACGATCTTATTTTCTCAGCTCCTAACGAACGAGCATACGACCGATTCGCTAGTAAACTAGAAAAGTTTTATCCTCTTAAGCGTTTGGGAGTGGCTAAGGAGTTTAAAGGAATAGAGATAGTTCAGGAAGGAGGACGCATTTTCTTGCATCAGAAGAAGTACCAGAAACAGATATTAAAGGATGTAGGATATGCCGATGTTAGACCAGTAAGTACTCCAAGTGCTGAACATGAGCCTGAGCCCATGGGAGAAACAAGCGCCCTTAGAAAACATTCTATACCTAGTCTAGTAGGAAAATTTTTGTTCCTAACTAAGATGACACGATCTGATGCTGATCAAGCATTAAATGCAGCTAGTGTAATGCAAACAGTAAACCCAGGACTTGCTTATGCTATGTTAGGTAGGATCTTCAGGTATTTGAAAGGTTCGTATCGCGGTATTGCATTTCACGGGCCTAAGTCATCGCAAGAGGGAAGGACATACCCGCAAATCACTCTTTGGCCCGATGCAGCACACAAGGTCTGTAAGGAAACCGGAAAGTCACGTACAGGATATGTAGTACTTTGGGGAGGAGATCCGGTAGCTTGGTTGTCAAAACGACAAACTAGAATTGCACTTAGTTCTAATGACGCTGAAATTTTTGCAGCAGCGGAGTGTATACGGGAAGGATTGGCTATCCGACATATTACGGAAGAGTTAGACATAGCACAGAAAGGACCGATAGAGCTATATGAAGATAATGCACAAACTATCTTAGCGGCAGAAAGTGGAATGTCAGGACCACGTACTAAACACTTACCCCTAGAACTTCATTACATTCACCACGCACAGAGAGATAATGAGATTAAGTTTGTAAAGGTAGGAACTAAGAAACAAATTAAATTGCAGATGTACTAACTAAGCATGTTCCTAAGGATCAATTCGAATATCTCATTAGTAAGTTTATGGTACCTCTTGATCCATGATCCTATACCTCAAATCTGCAAACTCACCATAAATACACAATTTACATAAAGTCAACTTATGTTGTTCTTTTGTGAGTTTTCTCTCTTTGAAGTGTGCAGGAAGTTCCTTGGGCAGGTAGTTGAGCGGCATGTTGAGGCGATGTTCCCGTCGAAGTGTAAGTCGAGCGCGAATGCGAAGCGCGTGGTTTAGATCACCATCGGTCGCATTGTGACAAGAGCGGGAAGGACACGAGCCATCGGACCCGAGCGTACGTCGCGTAGTGTTATGTTGGCGGAATGGCGGAATTAACTAATTTTATTGGACTCGAGGAGTTAATGATGTAATTCAGTTTGCGTACTGATATGGTCATACTTCAAGGACCTACTGCTAATGTTTTAATCGTATCGAGATGCCATCGCGGCAAAGAAGCAAAGGCAGGTGGACTGGAATAGAACTTGTGGCGATTATTCAGTTTTGTGACTCAACAATCATTTCATTTTACAACTTGAAATGATGGCTATTTATCGCATTGTAATAGTTATTAATCGTAGATGTAATGATTGATAATTTGCTCATTGATATAGAACTACGGGGGGAGCGTTGGTAGGATAACTACGTTTACTGTTAGTAATTGCTTTGTGACTGGTAAGCAATTTATTCGTATAGTCGAATGACCGTATAGTTCTAGTCAATAATGGTAACGGACGTAACGGTCTATATTGGCATTCGAGTCAGGATTGGACAATAACCATTGTGTAATAATTACAGCCTCGTGCGGACTTTATTTCAGTTTCGTTATTACCTTTGAGTTTGTTAGTTCTGCTATCTACTTGCGAATTAAAGTGTCGATCAGTGGCATCGTGGCTTTTAACGGAGTCACTCAGCAAACCGGAGTGTAAAGGTATTCAAGTAGGTCCGTGAGTGATCGGGTAATTACCTCATCAACGCAGAGGTCCCAGAAATCCTTTCCCCAAGCAGCAGGGACGGGTGCATCAGAACGGCGAACTTCTTCTCAGTGGTACATATGTCTTGTCGCTCTCTTTTTCCCTGATGACGGGACATGGTTCGCCGCATAAAATTCGATAGAAAAGCGTTAGGAAGTGAGCATTTTCCAGTAAAAACATGAAGGACCGGCCTGAATTTTTTTAATGATTGGTCGGTTGTGTAATGCCCCCAACGATAGCTCGAAAAAAAGTCGGTAATACAACCAAACACAGTCCTCAAGAATGAGAATGATGTCTCGTTGTATTAGCTCAGTGAAGCCAAAAAAAAAAGGAAAACGGCAACAGACCAGGAATAAAATGGCATCAGGTCCAATCCGGACAAATAATACTGAAAAACAAGCTGGTGCACCTGTCACCAGGAAAAGGTATTTTTTACCGGCTATCCGGGGGGTGATGCCTACAGTACCCCCTCCCGATTTTATGACGGAAATAGCATTTTCGTCATACACCTTCTGATTTCTTTCTGCAAATAGTATGCGCTATGGAGTCATGCCACACAGCGCATCGACCCACGGATAGACGCTAAAAGACGATAAATATATCCTCATACGGCACGTCAAAGCGGATTCTCTAGCCTTTCTTGTAAATTTGAAATCCTTCCCCTCATTTTTTTTTCGGCAGTATGTCAAGAACAAACGTACTATTAATAAAAAAATACAAGCAACGTGGTGCTGTATTCCCCCCTTGATCTCCTTCTTCTTCTTATTATTATTATTATTATTATTATTATTCACAGGGAGATCGTAAGTACATTGTCTTTTTTAATGACATACCCTTGTATAAGGCGGATATCCTATGACATAGTATTAGGGGGCCAGTCCTAATAGCTATATCCGAAGTCGAGGTGTATGTACCCGACCCTGCGATATACCGACACAAGTGGAGATTGACCGTGCTCAGGTACGACAGTATATAATCTATCGTAAAAAATAATTTAATGAAAGTTTCAGAGAACATTTCATTTTCGAGAACATCATCCCAGGACTTGGAAAGGGTCATACCCGGGAACACCATCGCTCAATACACTAGCGATCCCCGTATACGGTGTAGTATCATCGTCGATCGACCTTTCGCACTCGTATGTTGCGATCGAATGCCAAGTTATGTCACTGAGTCTTTTTAATATTCATATTGATAACTGATGATGCATGATCAAATCATGATACGCCGTGGGCGATCAATCAGTTTATTTGAGACGCATAAAGAAGAATAGTTTCTTTGTCACTGCCTTCGTCGTCTGGCGCGGATTTCTTTGCCTGGTGGAGGACCACCAACAAAAGTCAGATCGAACTTTGACTGTTCGAGAATGTCCCAGATCTTATTAGGGATTCCGCCCAACGATAATTCAAAAGGGACATCAAGCACTCCTCTTGGCAGTGTCTGAATGGTCCACGCAGTGTAATCCTTGTCTCTGGGAGTAATTGTATCATCCCATGTCTCGAGACTTTTTGCGTCTTTATATACTGGCAGATAATGTCTTGCCTTTGGATCCTCAACCGGGTCCATACTTCTCCAAAACTGGAGTATCGGTTGTACTATTTTTGCGGCTGATGATATTTTGAGTGTCCGTGTGACACGCATCTGTCGTGGGACCGCCACGACCCGCATCAAGTATAAGTCTGAGAGAGTGTCATCAGCGACATGTTGTTCCGCTGGTCTCATCAGATAGAAAACATTTTTCACCCATGCGATGGTTGCTATCGCATCGCCTTCCTTCCATCGCTCATGGACAATCTCAACGTTGCCCGCGTTTGGGTCAGTGTCCGTCCCCTCCTCCTCCTGGTGGACGTCCTTTGATCTCATCGACCTCATCGCCTTCCTCGGTTGGTCGTTGATAAGATCATTCCGCGCTCTCCTTAGCTGCGCCTCTGTGATCTTCTCCTTCTTTCCGCTATGCTCTCGTGGAGACTTAGACTGAGTCCCCACCGCGCTTATGCGGTCAGTCTTCTCCTTGCTGTCCACCTCACTCTCCTCCTTCTCAGCTATCGGTGCCCGATAAGCATCGTCTTGGTCTATGCCAGCCTCCTTGTGGATGGGCGGCACCTCTTTGAAATCGTCCTTCATCCGTTTTAACGCCTCCTCAACGGATTCATCTTCCAGTAAGAAGGGATCATACTTAATCAGCCTTCTTACTTTCACAATTTGCACCTTCCCTCTACCCCTGATCTTGTAGTTCAGAGGTCCCGTCTGTTCCATAATCTGATAAGGTCCTTTCCAGTGAGTGAACAGCTTAGAGCTGACTCCCTTCGGGACTTGAGGATGGTACAATAGTACAATATCCCCGACCTGGAACTTGATCTGATCCAAGTGCGCTTGTCGCACCCCTTCAGCATCAGTCTTTCGGCGCTCCGCCTCTCTATGCGCCCTGACTATTTGTTCCGCCTCCATCTTTACTCTAAGTCTCATCCCAAACAACTCATCCGCATCCGCCCAAGTGTCTTTTGGGTGAAGGAGCGAAGTCGGGATATCAGGCTCACGCCCATATACTAACTGATATGGCGAGATTGAGCTCTTCGAGCCTCCTAACGCCGTAGAGGGTAGACAGTTCATTGCAAACGCAAATGATGGTGCTGCCTCGACCCATGCTCTTTGATTCTCCTTCTTCGTGCAATACATCTTTAGCGAGGCTTTGAGGGGTCTGTGTACCCGCTCGATTTTCCCATTTGCTCGCGGGTTATAGGCAGTAACATATTGCCATTTCATCCCGTAATACTTAGATAGTTTGTCGATGACCTCGTTATTAAAGTCCGAGCCTCGATCAGAAAATATCTTTCTTGGTACTCCGATCTGTGAGATGATCGTATCGATCAGCGCCTCGGCCGTCGTCTTGCCGGTAACGTCTTTGACAGGGATGATCCACAAATAGTTGGTGGCTCTGTCAATAGCCGTAAGGAGGTATTTGTAACCATCCTTCGATTCTGGGAAAGGTCCCACATGATCAATGTGTATAAACTCAAACATCCCCGCATGAAGAGGAAATTCGCCAATCAGGCCGAAATTTGCCTTCAGTGGTGTTTTGTTTATCTTGCACGGGATGCATGCATCCACCGCCTGATCTATCTCCTTCATCTTCTTCCACCAGAATCGCCTCGCTACGAACATATGAGTTCGTTGTCGACCCGGATGCGCCAAAAGTGGGCAATTGTGGGCTGCGACAAATATAAATCGTCTCAGACTCTCCGATACCCAAAGGGTCCATTTGTCCGGCTGTGACGCATAGCGACCGTGAAGGCCCTTGTACCACAGTAGACCATCTCTCCATCCCATCTCCTTCATCTGATCTTTGATCGCTTTCGTCATCCGTAGCTCATCCGGGTTCTGATATAACTGTATCAGTTCTTTAAACTCCGGATCTTGAGCCTGTTGTTGCCTCCATGCGGTAGGCGAGGCTATATGGATAGTACCATCTTCTAGCCGTATCCCGATTCTTTCCGGGTCATCGTCTAGGTCACTTCTCCGCTCTTGAGGAGGCTCCGCATAAACATCCTGCGTCTCCTCTTCCTCTCTTATGTTCGCCTTCGCATTCTCATATACCTCATAGGACCACTCAGCGTCCTCCTGGGTATGTAGCTCACAACATATCCCGTGATCCGGGCCTTGTGGACTGTACCGTAGACCTGTGCGGTCATATCGGACTCCACTCGCCATCTCCATCGCCTCAATGTGGCTGACCTCATACACCTTGTCAGTGGACAAGTCTTCCATCTCCACCGTGGACACCAACGCCGATACTTCTGAGTTAAACTCTAGCCTAGAGAGGCTATCAGCGACCACATTTCGCTTTCCCGGTAGATGGACCATTGTAAAATCGAAACAAGACAAGAACGCTTGCCACCGCGCCAGCCGTCCAGTCTGTTCATGATTCATCAACCATAACAGGTTATGATGATCAGCTCTGACAGTAAATTGAGGCCCTCCCCACAAATACTCTCTGAGCCTCTTGAGGGCCCACACCACCGCTAACGCCTCTCTTTGCCTTGTGCAATAGTTTCTCTCCGCCGCACACAACTTCCCACTAATAAACATGATTGGGCGTAATTTCTTCTCCTCATCCTCTTGTTGTAATACAGCCCCAATCGCAAACTTAGATGCGTCTGTATCGACTACGAATTGTTTCATAAAGTCGGGCATCGTTAACACCAGTCCTCCGTCTTTCGGGTCTTTATAAATAAGATCTTTGAGCGCATGAAACGCTTGCAAAGCCTCTTCGCCCCACTTCTCAAAGTCTCCAAAATCTATCATTTTCTCCAACTTAGCCCGTGTTGCACCCCAATCGGGTATAAACTGGCTATAGTATTGCGCCATCGCAAGGAATGAGTGCAATTCAGTGCGGTTCTTTGGTATCGGTCGATTCATAATCTCCTCCCTCTTCTCTTTGGATATCGAGACTCGATTATGGGAGATCTCGTACCCTAAGTATGTCACACTCGTCTTGGCAAGTTGACACTTCTTTAGATTGCACTTCAGGCCAAAAGCTCCGATGCGCCTGAATATATCGGACAAATGATCGATATGCTCCTCCATTGTGTTAGAGTATACGATAATGTCATCGATATAGCAAAATGCATATTCTCCCGCCTTCTGTCCCCGCCTTCTCATAAAGCCTCCGTCAGACAAATCATCGTACTGACTGCTCAACATCTTCTGCATCGCCTTCTGGAAAAGTCCTGGGGCTTGCTTGAGGCCCATCGGAAGCACTTTCCATTGGTATATTTCCATACCCACCACAAACGCCGTCAGCCATCTGGACTTTTCCTCCAGTGGTATCTGCCAGAAGCCATTCTTAAGGTCAATGACCGAATAGAATTTTGCATTCCGCAGTACTCTCCTTCCTTCTTCTAATGTCGGGAAAGGATTTCTCTCTTCCTCCAGCACGTTGTTAACACGAGCATAGTTAACTGTCAGGCGCCATTCTCCTCCTGGCTTCGGCACTATTCTCGGTTGTGAGACTATTGGAGATGTTGATCTCTCAATAAAGTCCTCATTGAGCAGCTGTCTTGCTAGCTCCTCCGCTATCTTCGCCTCATGTATACTCAAATTCGCCCTTCGCGGTGCCGGTGACGGCTCCGCACCCGGTATTTTGTAAATAACCGCAGTGAAATCTTCAGGCTTGACACCACCTGCATGTGGAGGGTCAAAAATTTCCTTGTTTGCCTCTAATTTGGCTTTTAAAAGCTCCTTCTCCTTCTCCGTGCCTACTCCTTCTTCCAATATTTTCCGCGCCGCCTCTTGAAAATCTTCATCAGACATCTGCTTATGCTGCTTGAGGGGTTCTCTGTCCTCCTCCAAGCCTAAGTCCTCTTCCGAGACATCATCTAGGTCCGTCTTTTCATACGTGACCGTGTCCGGCTCATCATCTTTACCGAGCTCCACCAGCATGTCAATGAGTCTCGCGTATTGCAAAGGTGCTTTACGGGTGTAAAAACCATCAAAGCATGTGAATGCTTGCGGTATCAATTTCAACTTGTCGAGGTCTCTGAGCTTCCGCTTGTATGCACTGCTCTGCTCACGAGTTCCCATACGACAAGCCACCACTAGCTGTTGCTTGCGAGAGGGTACCGGTATAGGATGATCAATAAGCCGGTCCCTTATTTCCTGCGCCCATATCGCCTTCTCATTATATGGCAGGATAATAGTATACGGCTTATTATTTTCGAATAAAGTCCGTAAGCATTTCTTCACTTCAGACAGTGAACGCGGCCACGTGGGCTCGTCACCCCAGAAATCAGTAATAAAACTTTTAATAGTTTCTGGTGGAGTATCCGGGATTCGCCCCGTTCTCCTTGGTACAAACGCCTCCCTTTTTTCTTCTCCTACTTTCGCATGGAAACAGTATCCGTTAGTAATATGGACATCTGTTCCTACTCCTTCCGCGAATCTCGCCAACGACGGGCTTCTTTGTGCGACACATATAATCTCCTCCTTTCGCTTCTCGATTAAGTCATCAATAGACTTTTTGTCCCAATGGCATGTCGGAACTGTGACAGTGCGCACTTGGGATTCCCAATTGTCGGTCCAGGACAGTTCATCCGGTCTTACGACATGGGGGTGAACGTACACCTCAAGTGCCTCATGTGCGATGGCCATCTTTTTGTGATCCGTCGCTAGACTCAGCTCGTAAGCCTCATAAGAGTCAGTAGCGTTGAAGGGATCAATATCGTTCTCTTCTCTTCTTTTTATTCCATATATCACTCGCCGTGCGGCGCAATCAATCACAGCCCCCATCGTATCCAATTGGTCATACGATAGTAATATTGACCCGTGGTAACCGGGGACGACATAGAGGTCCATACGGTATACTCGTGCGGATTTCAATTTAAAGGTCAGTGTGATGATTCCCGTGGTATCCGTCCGGCTGCTCACTCCTTTGAGAGTGCCCGTTGAGTTTTTCATATTTCCGTCCACCCAGTCCCGGTATCGATTTAAAAAACTTCCGGCCGACAATATTAATATTCGCCATCGTATCATTACCAACTTTTAATATTGTCTTCAATGTTTCACAATAAAGTTCCGTATAACACAGAGCATCGGGCCTGTGTATATTGGCTGCAAGAACAAGAACTTTACGTTCCAAATTTTGGAGTCTTGTCTCTAAGTTTTTCAACTCCTCCTTCTTCTCCTCCTGCTTCATCTCATTAACATTTTTATTATTCTGCGGTACTGGTGCGTTTACTATTTGAGCGACATGGTCTTGTGGTACTTGAGTACACACATTGTCTTTTTGCTCGCCACCCGCCGCGACCGTAGACATTGAGTCTGTTCGTGGTTGTTTGCTTGGCCGAGGCGATACATCTGCCATTGGCCTCCTCGCCTCCATCGCAAGTCTCGCCTTCCTATTTGCATCAGTTATCATTGGTAACCGTGCTGTATGAACGGGTATGAGACTACCTTGGGGCTGCAGTCTCTGTGTACCCACATCTTTGTTTTCACATAGAGGAAGCGTTGGCCCAGTCTGCGCAACAGCATTAGAAAGCACTGTGACTTTAGGGTTAAACTTCACAGTCTTCTCTTTCCTCTCTTCTTCCCCTCCAGTCATTCCACCACCTCGAAACGATTACCTTGAGTAGTGTCCGGGTAGGATGACGTATCGGTCTCCGAGGCAGTGTTGTAGGCCTGAGCTCGACCGAAATTCGGGTTGGAGCTTGCCCACGAGCCTCCTCCTCCTCTGGGTGGGGGGGCTGGAGCTCGAACAGCTCTCCCTCCATAAGGGGTATATCCCCGACCTCCTCCCCTTCCTCTCTGAGGGGTTCCGTGCCACCTCGAGGCTCCTCTTCATGTTTCCTCGTCCTA
>WBZZ01000318.1:0-7500 GCA_019918135.1 Paulinella micropora
GCTTGGGCTCCACGACAGGGTCGCTTGTCGGCTGCCTCAGCTCGTCGAGCGCCACCTGTAGCTGTTCGTCTGACGGAGGCTCGTCCATAACCAACGGATACCCGCGCACAAACTGGTGAAACACTAGCTCGTTCCGGTTGTGCTCCACTTCCGTCTTGCGCGCCAGGAGACATTCCACGAGATTCGAATTCACTTCGACTGAGTATAGCTTCCTGCCGCCGGCGTCGACGATGTCCTTCCACCGGAGACCGACGTCCATCATCAGGTAGACGCTGTCCTTGTCTTTGGGATTGGCGCGGAGCGTCACTTGCCGTATCTGTTGCCTCTTCTCGTTGAAGTGCTCGGCCAGCTCCCGGTACACTCCGCCGTGCTGCCACGGCCGTACAGATCCTTTGCTAGCGCGCACGGAGAGTGGCCGAAAGTCCTCGCCGAAGTAGCAATAGACGGTGCTGTCCCGCACACGGCGCGCACGCATAACCATCTGCCACAGAATCCTGGCGGGTGGACCCCCTCTAGCAATGCCCGTCCCATTTGCGCAGTGCAGCATCACGCACTCGATCTGGTCCTGCAGGTCGGCGGCCACGCACAGCGAGCTTGTGTAGATCAGTATCACGCAACCAGACGTGTAGTCATCTGGCATCGAGGGCCTGAAGAGGTTGTTGATGTTAGAGAGCATTGCCTGAGACTCCAGCGGGGGAGTCTGTGCAGTCAGGATACGCACCCTGGCCCCTTGCGCCCAGATCGGGTCTACCTCCTCGTCTTTGCCGTCTTCCCTCGTCTGTACCTTCTTCCCCTTGGAGTCTGGTCTCTCCGGGGCGTCGCCGGTCGCCACGAACATGTCGTAGATAGCCCGTGCTTCCCGGTTGGAGCGGCAGGGCACGAGTGTCTTCTTCCCTTCTCGCAGGTTCGTTCGCAGCTTCTCTAGCCATTTACCGAGCTTGCCCACGACCTTGATACTGCGCCTAAGGTGGGGCGGCACGTAGCGATAGTCGTGGTACTGTACCTGGTCTTGGGTCGTGATCCCGTCGGCGCCCACGAAAAAGTCGTAGCAGGTAGAATCGGAGCCGAGGTCCTTATCCATCACCAGGACGCGCGGGGTCTCCTTGCACAACCGCTCGTAGATCGCGTTGTTCTCGCGCAGGTTCCAGCGGTTTGTCTGCATCGAGACCCGCTGGTCGGACAGCAGCCTGAACTCGTCCAGTATAAGGATGTCGTAACGAATGAGCATCCTTGTGCCGCCTTGCTGGACCACCAGCCGGTGCAGGGACTCGTATTGGATGATAATTCGTTGGCGCTGGGACAGACTGCCGTCGGCGTCCCTCGGCGCGTCCATGTAGTTAGCCAGTGTAGTCGCCTCGATGTCGTTCTCGCGCAAAAAGGAGCCTAAATCGCCGTCGACACAAGACGCCTGTGTCCGCCGGCCGGTCACGATGCAGACCCTGGCCTCCGGGTTCGCCCGCAGCAGCTGCAGGATGGCTTGCCGGGAGGCGTGCGACTTGCCTAATCCGGTGACGGCATTCACCAGCTGGTACCGGAACTTGTCGAAGCTTATCGGGTGCATGAACTCGTTCTGGTATATGTCCTCCTGCGTCTTGTAGATGCCGCCATTCTCGAAGCCGTTCTGCTCCGCCGGCGAGCCCTTGTCCTCTTCCTCTAGCAACTTTTCGCGGTCGCCGTCCTGCGCGACCATGGCACTGCACTTCCAACTGAGCCTGGCAAGCTTGGCCAGCCTCGCGAGGTCCCTGCGCCCCTGTGGTCTCGTTTCTGTCTCACCGTAGTCTATCGCGACGCAGAACTCTGCCAGCTCGCGGAGCGTCGCCTCGTCCACTACATTTTGCCTGTCCTCGATCACGAGCGAGTCATGGCGCAGGCAGATCGTCTCGCAGCCCCTGTCCCGAAAAAAGGCCATGGCACGGGACATGACCAGCGCTTCGTAGCGAGTAGTCACAAAGTGCACGAACGCCCCGTCGGTGTTCTTGTAGTTTATGCGCCTGACGTGGTCCCAGCCCAGCTTGCGCCTCTTCACGCAAAAGTCCCATATCTTCCTAAAGTGTGGCTTGAGCTTAGAGATCGCGTACGCAACCGAGTTGCGCAGCCGCTGGGCAAAACGGCATGGCGGCAGGCCCACCAGGTCCCCGCCGTGCAAGACCTTGAGCAGCGCCTCCTTGGCGCCGTCCCTGGACATCCCGAGGATTTCAGCAGTCTTCCGTAGGCACTCTTCTCTGTTCTCTACGAGCTCGCGTAGTGCAGCTAGAGGGGCCGGGTCCTCGGCCAGGCTTTCCGCCAACCACAGCAGGAACACGGGCACGCTGTTGTTGATGTCGACCTCCTTGCAGTAGGCTGGCAGGGCTAGGCGGCGCAGAGCAGCCGGTGCATTCTGCATCCCTGTTGTGGCGTAGGCCCTGCCGCTCTTGGTGCCCTTGCCGTAGTGGTAGTCGACGCAGTAGCCCCCGTGCTCGATCACTTCCCTTTGCATGCAGTCCAGCAGGTGCTTGTAGCCAGGCTCCAGGAGAGGTTCGGCTAGCAGTTCACGGACTGCGTGCAGGTCAGCAGCTCGTAGAACCGGTACACCGCTTCCTTCTTGGCCTTGCCTCTGCCGGTGACCACCGTCTTTTCGTCTGCCGATTCGTCGTCGCTAGCAGCCTGGGTCGGGCTCGGCGGCTCGCTGTCGCACTCTTCTGCTTCGCCGCCCGTGGCCGCCGCTGCTTGTTGCGCGCCCCTTCTCCTGCGACGGGCCCTGGCTCGCAGAGACGGCAGCGCGATGTCGTCGTCGTCGTCGCTGTCGATGGCGGACTGCATGCGCGGCTCTTGCTCCTGCATGTAGGTACCTACAAAAAAAGTTGCAGTGCTCGAACACACGCACAAACAATACAGAGAAATTCTGACTGGTTTTGCGGCCGCACTGCAATTTTCGCGAAAATTTAGAGTGTTTTGCGGCGAAGTAAATTTCAGGAAATCGGCCACGAAAACAGGCGAGGGAAAAAAGGCAATAGTCTCGTTCCGGCTCAGGGTACTTCCTGGGTTCCCAGAGAACCCAGGAATGGCCAGGTATCGGCCGACAGCTGGCCTGCTGAGGTCGAGGCCGGGGCACGTGCCGGCCCGGTCTGGCGACTGCCTTTTTTCCCATATCACTGCCTTTTTTTCCGTATCACTGAATTTCGGCCATATCACTGGAGGGACAAAAAGGCAATACGTGCCTGAACCTGCCAACCGGCGCGTGCCGCGACCTCGACCTAAGCTACCACCCAGGGAGTAACGGACGGTGCCGAGGCCAGCCCACAACCCGAGTCGGCCCCGACCCAGGAAGCACTCCCCAAAAAATGCGCCGAAAAAATGCCGCCACCGCCGCCACCACCGGCCCCCGCCCCAAGCGCCGCCTCCTCCTACCCGGCGGCCGGCTGACCGCGCTCGCCCCGCCGGCTGGCTACACCCCCGCCCCCTCCGACCCAGCCGCTGTGGTCCAACTGGACGCCGACCGACCTACGCACAAGGACATCGACTGGTACGCACTGCTGGTCAAGGCGGCTACCCGGGGCCTGGACACCACCGACCGGCGCCTGCGGCTGACCGTCTTGCCCTACCCGTGGAGCCCGCTGGCCGCTACCGCACTACAACCAAGGAAAGAGCCACTGCTCTCCCTGTTGGACCTCGCCCTGCTCAGCGCGCCCACCGACCCGTACCGGCCCGCCAGCTGGGGCGTGCCCGACCTGCCACTGGAACTGCAGACCAGGCATGCCCCGGTGGCCGAGTTGCTGGTCCCGTACATGGCGGCAGTCTGTGCCCAACTAGTTTGCGACTATCTACCGACCCCTGCTTACTACAGCCCGCTACCCAAGGGAGCCCTGGCGGGCCTATCCCGCGACGAGCGCGGGGACCTCTACGACCTGATCCACCAGCTGTGTCCGTTCCACGCTTGGCGGGGCTGGTACGGCGGCCGGGGTAGGAAGCACGAGGCCTTGGCCAAAAACCCCGTCATCCACGAGGTGGAATTCCAAAAAGAATGGCTGGGACACCACTGCCCCGGGGTAGAGGACGAAGATGGCTTGATGTACGTCGACCCGGACAATTCCATCGGAGCCTGGCGCTTCTACAAGCGCTACGAGCGCCTGTACTGGGACGCGGTGGAGGACCGCCTCAACCGGCGCCTACAGACTGTCTTCCAGCGCCTAGCTAGAAAACTCAGCGAGTTGTAGCGATTCAATAAAGACATAGCCTAACTATCTTTTCCTTGTGACTTGGCGCCTCCTACCGGAAAGCTCCTCCCCCCCTTTTTTTCCTCGGTGAGCGGCGCCACTTTTGTCAGAACCGCCACACCTGAGCCGTTACTGTCCGCTATACTCCCACCTGTCACGGTTCCGACAGGTGCCACCGCCCACCCCTTTGTCGGAACCCTGGTAGGGGGGCCCCCCCACACCCCCGCCCTCCCCCGCCACCCCCAGATTTTTCCGGTGACTGGTGCCACCCTGCCAGAACCCACACATGGACGAAGTCAATTTACCATATAAATACGTGTCACGGTTCTGACCAGAGGGGGCCACAGGTGCCACTTTTGTCAGAACCCCCACACCTCGACCGTTACGTCCCACTATATACCCTTACGTGCCATGGTTCTGACAGGTGCCACCGCCCACCACTTTGTCGGAACCCTGGTAGGGGGGCCCCCCCCACCCTCCCCACCCCCAGAATTTTCCGGTGACTGGTGACACCCTGCCAGAACCCACACATGGACGAAGTCCATTTACCATATAAATACGTGTCACGGTTCTGACAATAGAAGGGGGGGGCCACCTGAAAAATCCGGTGACTGGTGCCACCCTGCCAGAACCCACACATGGACGAAGGTCCATTTACCATATAAATACGTGTCACGGTTCTGACAATAGAAAGGGAGAGCCACCTGAAAAATCCGGTGGCTTTGTCAAAACTCGTGACATGCAAAGAATTCAAATTACCATGCAAAACTAGATGCCATGGTTCTGGCAGGTGCCACCGGGGCCACTCTGTCAGAACCCTCACACCTTGGCCGTTACTCCCTGCTATAAACTTGCGTGTCATGGTTCTGGCAGGTGCCACCGGAGCCACTCTGTCAGAACCCTCACACCCCAGCCGTTACTCACTGCTATACACTTACGTGTCATGGTTCTGGCAGGTGCCACCACCAACAGAAAAGGAGAGAGGGAGGGAGGGAGGCGGGTGGCCCCCCTGTGCTGTGGCATCTAGCCTAGATGATCACCCCCCTCCTTGGTGGTGCCACCCTGTCGGAACCCAACACCTTAGCCGTTACTCCCTGCTATAAACTTACGTGTCACGGTTCTGACAGGGTGCCACCACCAACGGAAAGAGGGGGAGTGTTATCTAAGCTAGATGCCACAGCATAGGGGGGCCACCCCCCCCCTCCCCCCCTCCTTCCCTCCCTCCCTTTTTTTCTTCCGTGGCAGGTGCCACTTGTCAGAACCCAACACCTTGGCCGTTACTCCCTGCTATAAACTTATGTGTCGCGGTTCTGACAGGTGCCACAACCAACGGAAGAGGGTGAGTGTTATCTAAGCTAGATGCCATGGCATAGGGGGGCCACCCCCCTCCCCTCCCCCCCCATTTTTTCTTCCGTGGCCGGTGCCACTATGCCAGAACCACACACCCCGGCCGTTACTCACTGCTATAAACTTACGTGTCGCGGTTCTGACAGAGTGCCACCAGAGCCGCTCTGTCAGAACCCCACACCTTGGCCGTTACTCCTTGCTATAAACTTACGTGTCATGGTTCTGGCAGGTGGCACCATTGTAATCATGGCTGGATCCGGCCCATTGCTACACATGTCATCGAGTCAGTGGTTGCAACTGTCAGAACCTCTACACACAAGTTTATAGCAGGGAGTAACGGCCAAGGTGTGGGGTTCTGACAGAGCGGCTCTGGGCTGCGAGACGATCTGCCTGCGCCATGACTCGCTCGTGATCGAGGACAGGCAAAATGCAGTGGACGAGGCGACGCTCCGCGAGCTGGCAGAGTTCTGCGTCGCGATAGACTACGGTGAGACAGAAACGAGACCACAGGGGCGCAGGGACCTCGCGAGGCTGGCCAAGCTTGCCAGGCTCAGTTGGAAGTGCAGTGCCATGGTCGCGCAGGACGGCGACCGCGAAAAGTTGCTAGAGGAAGAGGACAAGGGCTCGCCGGCGGAGCAGAACGGCTTCGAGAATGGCGGCATCTACAAGACGCAGGAGGACATATACCAGAACGAGTTCATGCACCCGATAAGCTTCGACAAGTTCCGGTACCAGCTGGTGAATGCCGTCACCGGATTAGGCAAGTCGCACGCCTCCCGGCAAGCCATCCTGCAGCTGCTGCGGGCGAACCCGGAGGCCAGGGTCTGCATCGTGACCGGCCGGCGGACACAGGCGTCTTGTGTCGACGGCGATTTAGGCTCTTTTTTGCGCGAGAACGACATCGAGGCGACTACACTGGCTAACTACATGGACGCGCCGAGGGACGCCGACGGCAGTCTGTCCCAGCGCCAACGAATTATCATCCAATACGAGTCCCTGCACCGGCTGGTGGTCCAGCAAGGCGGCACAAGGATGCTCATTCGTTACGACATCCTTATACTGGACGAGTTCAGGCTGCTGTCCGACCAGCGGGTCTCGATGCAGACGAACCGCTGGAACCTGCGCGAGAACAACGCGATCTACGAGCGGTTGTGCAAGGAGACCCCGCGCGTCCTGGTGATGGATAAGGACCTCGGCTCCGATTCTACCTGCTACGACTTTTTCGTGGGCGCCGACGGGATCACGACCCAAGACCAGGTACAGTACCACGACTACCGCTACGTGCCGCCCCACCTTAGGCGCAGTATCAAGGTCGTGGGCAAGCTCGGTAAATGGCTAGAGAAGCTGCGAACGAACCTGCGAGAAGGGAAGAAGACACTCGTGCCCTGCCGCTCCAACCGGGAAGCACGGGCTATCTACGACATGTTCGTGGCGACCGGCGACGCCCCGGAGAGACTAGACGCCAAGGGGAAGAAGGTACAGACGAGGGAAGACGGCAAAGACGAGGAGGTAGACCCGATCTGGGCGCAAGGGGCCAGGGTGCGTATCCTGACTGCACAGACTCCCCCGCTGGAGTCTCAGGCAATGCTCTCTAACATCAACAACCTCTTCAGGCCCTCGATGCCAGATGACTACACGTCTGGTTGCGTGATACTGATCTACACAAGCTCGCTGTGCGTGGCCGCCGACCTGCAGGACCAGATCGAGTGCGTGATGCTGCACTGCGCAAATGGGACGGGCATTGCTAGAGGGGGTCCACCCGCCAGGATTCTGTGGCAGATGGTTATGCGTGCGCGCCGTGTGCGGGACAGCACCGTCTATTGCTACTTCGGCGAGGACTTTCGGCCACTCTCCGTGCGCGCTAGCAAAGGATCTGTACGGCCGTGGCAGCACGGCGGAGTGTACCGGGAGCTGGCCGAGCACTTCAACGAGAAGAGGCAACAGATACGGCAAGTGACGC
>WBZZ01000318.1:12500-27500 GCA_019918135.1 Paulinella micropora
AGTAACGGCCAATGTGTGTGGTTCTGACAGGGTGGCACCACCAAGGGAAGGGGGGGGCATCTAGGCTAGTTGCTACAGCACAGGGGGGCCACCCTCTCCCCCCCCCTCCTCCCCTCTCACTCTCTTTTTCCCGTTGATGGTGCCACCTGCCAGAACCATGACACGTAAGTTTATAGCAAGGAGTAACGGCCAAGGTGTGGGGTTCTGACAGAGCGGCTCTGGTGGCACTCTGTCAGAACCGCGACACGTAAGTTTATAGCAGTGAGTAACGGCCGGGGTGTGTGGTTCTGGCATAGTGGCACCGGCCACGGAAGAAAAAATGGGGGGGGAGGGGAGGGGGGTGGCCCCCCTATGCCGTGGCATCTAGCTTAGATCACTCACCCTCTTTCCGTTGGTTGTGGCACCTGTCAGAACCGCGACACATAAGTTTATAGCAGGGAGTAACGGCCAAGGTGTTGGGTTCTGACAAGTGGCACCTGCCACGGAAGAAAAAAAGGGAGGGAGGGAAGGAGGGGGGGAGGGGGGGGGGGTGGCCCCCCTATGCTGTGGCATCTAGCTTAGATAACACTCCCCCTCTTTCCGTTGGTGGTGGCACCCTGTCAGAACCGTGACACGTAAGTTTATAGCAGGGAGTAACGGCTAAGGTGTTGGGTTCCGACAGGGTGGCACCACCAAGGAGGGGGGTGATCATCTAGGCTAGATGCCACAGCACAGGGGGGCCACCCGCCTCCCTCCCTCCCTCTCTCCTTTTCTGGGAACTGTAATTCTGATTCAACGTTAGGATGATGCAACGCGCTAGGCAGACCTGTAGCTGTTCGTCTGACGGAGGCTCGTCCATAACCAACGGATACCCGCGCACAAACTGGTGAAACACTAGCTCGTTCCGGTTGTGCTCCACTTCCGTCTTGCGCGCCAGGAGACATTCCACGAGATTCGAATTCACTTCGACTGAGTATAGCTTCCTGCCGCCGGCGTCGACGATGTCCTTCCACCGGAGACCGACGTCCATCATCAGGTAGACGCTGTCCTTGTCTTTGGGATTGGCGCGGAGCGTCACTTGCCGTATCTGTTGCCTCTTCTCGTTGAAGTGCTCGGCCAGCTCCCGGTACACTCCGGCCTCCTCGTCTTTTCCGTCTTCCCTCGTCTGTACCTTCTTCCCCTTGGCGTCTGGTCTCTCCGGGGCGTCTCCGGTCGCCACGAACATGTCGTAGATAGCCCGTGCTTCCTGGTTCGAGCGGCAGGGCACGAGTGTCTTCTTCCCTTCTCGCAGGTTCGTTCGCAGCTTCTCTAGCCATTTCCCGAGCTTGCCCACGACCTTGATGCTGCGCCTAAGGTGGGGCGGCACGTACCGGTAGTCGTGGTACTGTACCTGGTCTTGGGTCGTGATCCCGTCGGCGCCCACGAAAAAGTCGTAGCAGGTAGAATCGGAGCCGAGGTCCTTATCCATCACCAGGACGCGCGGGGTCTCCTTGCACAACCGCTCGTAGATCGCATTGTTCTCGCGCAGGTTCCAGCGGTTCGTCTGCATCGAGACCCGCTGGTCGGACAGCAGCCTGAACTCGTCCAGTATAAGGATGTCGTAACGAATGAGCATCCTTGTGCCGCCTTGCTGGACCACCAGCCGGTGCAGGGACTCGTATTGGATGATAATTCGTTGGTGCTGGGACAGACTGCCGTCGGCGTCCCTCGGCGCGTCCATGTAGTTAGCCAGTGTAGTCGCCTCGATGTCGTTCTCGCGCAAAAAAGAGCCTAAATCGCCGTCGACACAAGACGCCTGTGTCCGCCGGCCGGTCACGATGCAGACCCTGGCCTCCGGGTTCGCCCGCAGCAGCTGCAGGATGGCTTGCCGGGAGGCGTGCGACTTGCCTAATCCGGTGACGGCATTCACCAGCTGGTACCGGAACTTGTCGAAGCTTATCGGGTGCATGAACTCGTTCTGGTATATGTCCTCCTGCGTCTTGTAGATGCCGCCATTCTCGAAGCCGTTCTGCTCCGCCGGCGAGCCCTTGTCCTCTTCCTCTAGCAACTTTTCGCGGTCGCCGTCCCGCGCGACCATGGCACTGCACTTCCAACTGAGCCTGGCGAGCTTGGCCAGCCTCGCGAGGTCCCTGCGCCCCTGTGGTCTCGTTTCTGTCTCACCGTAGTCTATCGCGACGCAGAACTCTGCCAGCTCGCGGAGCGTCGCCTCGTCCACTACATTTTGCCTGTCCTCGATCACGAGCGAGTCATGGCGCAGGCAGATCGTCTCGCAGCCCCTGTCCCGAAAAAAGGCCATGGCACGGGACATGACCAGCGCTTCGTAGCGAGTAGTCACAAAGTGCACGAACGCCCCGTCGGTGTTCTTGTAGTTTATGCGCCTGACGTGGTCCCAGCCCAGCTTGCGCCTCTTCACGCAAAAGTCCCATATCTTCCTAAAGTGTGGCTTGAGCTTAGAGATCGCGTACGCAACCGAGTTGCGCAGCCGCTGGGCAAAACGGCATGGCGGCAGGCCCACCAGGTCCCCGCCGTGCAAGACCTTGAGCAGCGCCTCCTTGGCGCCGTCCCTGGACATCCCGAGGATTTCAGCAGTCTTCCGTAGGCACTCTTCTCTGTTCTCTACGAGCTCGCGTAGTGCAGCCAGAGGGGCCGGGTCCTCGGCCAGGCTTTCCGCCAACCACAGCAGGAACACGGGCACGCTGTTGTTGATGTCGACCTCCTTGCAGTAGGCTGGCAGGGCTAGGCGGCGCAGAGCAGCCGGTGCATTCTGCATCCCTGTTGTGGCGTAGGCCCTGCCGCTCTTGGTGCCCTTGCCGTAGTGGTAGTCGACGCAGTAGCCCCCGTGCTCGATCACTTCCCTTTGCATGCAGTCCAGCAGGTGCTTGTAGCCAGGCTCCAGGAGAGGTTCGGCTAGCAGTCCACGTACTGCGTGCAGGTCCAGCAGCTCGTAGAACCGGTACACCGCTTCCTTCTTGGCCTTGCCCCTGCCGGTGACCACCGTCTTTTCGTCTGCCGATTTGTCGTCGCTGGCAGCCTGGGTCGGGCTCGGCGGCTCGCTGTCGCACTCTTCTGCTTCGCCGCCCGTGGCCGCCGCTGCTTGTTGCGCGCCCCTTCTCCTGCGACGGGCCCTGGCTCGCAGAGACGGCAGCGCGATGTCGTCGTCGTCGTCGCTGTCGATGGCGGACTGCATGCGCGGCTCTTGCTCCTGCATGTAGGTACCTACAAAAAAAGTTGCAGTGCTCGAACACACGCACAAACAATACAGAGAAATTCTGACTGGTTTTGCGGCCGCACTGCAATTTTCGCGAAATTTAGAGTGTTTTGCGGCGAAGTAAATTTCAGGAAATCGGCCACAAAAACAGGCGAGGGAAAAAAGGCAATAGTCTCGTTCCGGCTCAGGGTACTTCCTGGGTTCCCAGAGAACCCAGGAATGGCCAGGTATCGGCCGACAGCTGGCCTGCTGAGGTCGAGGCCGGGGCACGTGCCGGCCCGGTCTGGCGACTGCCTTTTTTCCCATATCACTGCCTTTTTTTCCGTATCACTGAATTTCGGCCATATCACTGGAGGGACAAAAAGGCAATACGTGCCTGAACCTGCCAACCGGCGCGTGCCGCGACCTCGACCTAAGCTACCACCCAGGGAGTAACGGACGGTGCCGAGGCCAGCCCACAACCCGAGTCGGCCCCGACCCAGGAAGCACTCCCCAAAAAATGCGCCGAAAAAATGCCGCCACCGCCGCCACCACCGGCCCCCGCCCCAAGCGCCGCCTCCTCCTACCCGGCGGCCGGCTGACCGCGCTCGCCCCGCCGGCTGGCTACACCCCCGCCCCCTCCGACCCAGCCGCTGTGGTCCAACTGGACGCCGACCGACCTACGCACAAGGACATCGACTGGTACGCACTGCTGGTCAAGGCGGCTACCCGGGGCCTGGACACCACCGACCGGCGCCTGCGGCTGACCGTCTTGCCCTACCCGTGGAGCCCGCTGGCCGCTACCGCACTACAACCAAGGAAAGCGCCACTGCTCTCCCTGTTGGACCTCGCCCTGCTCAGCGCGCCCACCGACCCGTACCGGCCCGCCAGCTGGGGCGTGCCCGACCTGCCACTGGAACTGCAGACCAGGCATGCCCCGGTGGCCGAGTTGCTGGTCCCGTACATGGCGGCAGTCTGTGCCCAACTAGTTTGCGACTATCTACCGACCCCTGCTTACTACAGCCCGCTACCCAAGGGAGCCCTGGCGGGCCTATCCCGCGACGAGCGCGGGGACCTCTACGACCTGATCCACCAGCTGTGTCCGTTCCACGCTTGGCGGGGCTGGTACGGCGGCCGGGATAGGAAGCACGAGGCCTTGGCCAAAAACCCCGTCATCCACGAGGTGGAATTCCAAAAAGAATGGCTGGGACACCACTGCCCCGGGGTAGAGGACGAAGATGGCTTGATGTACGTCGACCCGGACAATTCCATCGGAGCCTGGCGCTTCTACAAGCGCTACGAGCGCCTGTACTGGGACGCGGTGGAGGACCGCCTCAACCGGCGCCTACAGACTGTCTTCCAGCGCCTAGCTAGAAAACTCAGCGAGTTGTAGCGATTCAATAAAGACATAGCCTAACTATCTTTTCCTTGTGACTTGGCGCCTCCTACCGGAAAGCTCCTCCCCCCCTTTTTTTCCTCGGTGAGCGGCGCCACTTTTGTCAGAACCGCCACACCTGAGCCGTTACTGTCCGCTATACTCCCACCTGTCACGGTTCCGACAGGTGCCACCGCCCACCCCTTTGTCGGAACCCTGGTAGGGGGGCCCCCCCACACCCCCGCCCTCCCCCGCCACCCCCAGATTTTTCCGGTGACTGGTGCCACCCTGCCAGAACCCACACATGGACGAAGTCAATTTACCATATAAATACGTGTCACGGTTCTGACCAGAGGGGGCCACAGGTGCCACTTTTGTCAGAACCCCCACACCTCGACCGTTACGTCCCACTATATACCCTTACGTGCCATGGTTCTGACAGGTGCCACCGCCCACCACTTTGTCGGAACCCTGGTAGGGGGGCCCCCCCCACCCTCCCCACCCCCAGAATTTTCCGGTGACTGGTGACACCCTGCCAGAACCCACACATGGACGAAGTCCATTTACCATATAAATACGTGTCACGGTTCTGACAATAGAAGGGGGGGGCCACCTGAAAAATCCGGTGACTGGTGCCACCCTGCCAGAACCCACACATGGACGAAGGTCCATTTACCATATAAATACGTGTCACGGTTCTGACAATAGAAAGGGAGAGCCACCTGAAAAATCCGGTGGCTTTGTCAAAACTCGTGACATGCAAAGAATTCAAATTACCATGCAAAACTAGATGCCATGGTTCTGGCAGGTGCCACCGGGGCCACTCTGTCAGAACCCTCACACCTTGGCCGTTACTCCCTGCTATAAACTTGCGTGTCATGGTTCTGGCAGGTGCCACCGGAGCCACTCTGTCAGAACCCTCACACCCCAGCCGTTACTCACTGCTATACACTTACGTGTCATGGTTCTGGCAGGTGCCACCACCAACAGAAAAGGAGAGAGGGAGGGAGGGAGGCGGGTGGCCCCCCTGTGCTGTGGCATCTAGCCTAGATGATCACCCCCCTCCTTGGTGGTGCCACCCTGTCGGAACCCAACACCTTAGCCGTTACTCCCTGCTATAAACTTACGTGTCACGGTTCTGACAGGGTGCCACCACCAACGGAAAGAGGGGGAGTGTTATCTAAGCTAGATGCCACAGCATAGGGGGGCCACCCCCCCCCTCCCCCCTCCTTCCCTCCCTCCCTTTTTTTCTTCCGTGGCAGGTGCCACTTGTCAGAACCCAACACCTTGGCCGTTACTCCCTGCTATAAACTTATGTGTCGCGGTTCTGACAGGTGCCACAACCAACGGAAGAGGGTGAGTGTTATCTAAGCTAGATGCCACGGCATAGGGGGGCCACCCCCCTCCCCTCCCCCCCATTTTTTCTTCCGTGGCCGGTGCCACTATGCCAGAACCACACACCCCGGCCGTTACTCACTGCTATAAACTTACGTGTCGCGGTTCTGACAGAGTGCCACCAGAGCCGCTCTGTCAGAACCCCACACCTTGGCCGTTACTCCTTGCTATAAACTTACGTGTAATGGTTCTGGCAGGTGGCACCATCAACGGGAAAAAGAGAGTGAGAGGGGAGGAGGGGGAGGACAGGGTGGCCCCCCTGTGCTGTAGCATCTAGACTAGATGCCCCCCCCTTCCCTTGGTGGTGCCACCCTGTCAGAACCACACACCTTGGCCGTTACTCCCTGCTATAAACTTACGTGTCGCGGTTCTGACAGGTGCCACCAGAGCCGCTCTGTCAGAACCCCACACATTGGCAGTTACTCCCTGCTATAAACTTACGTGTCGAGGTTCTGACAGGTGGCACCATCAACGGGAAAAAGAGAGTGAGAGGGGAGGAGGGGGGGGGAGAGGGTGGCCCCCCTGTGCTGTAGCATCTAGCCTAGATGCCCCCCCCTTCCCTTGGTGGTGCCACCCTGTCCGAACCACACACCTTGGCCGTTACTCCCTGCTATAAACTTACGTGTCGCGGTTCTGACAGGTGCCACCAGAGCCGCTCTGTCAGAACCCCACACATTAGCAGTTACTCCCTATAAAATTGTGTGTAGAGGTTCTGACAGGTGCAACCACTGACTCGATGACCTGTGGTCTCGTTTCTGTCTCACCGTAGTCTATCGCGACGCAGAACTCTGCCAGCTCGCGGAGCGTCGCCTCGTCCACTACATTTTGCCTGTCCTCGATCACGAGCGAGTCATGGCGCAGGCAGATCGTCTCGCAGCCCCTGTCCCGAAAAAAGGCCATGGCACGGGACATGACCAGCGCTTCGTAGCGAGTAGTCACAAAGTGCACGAACGCCCCGTCGGTGTTCTTGTAGTTTATGCGCCTGACGTGGTCCCAGCCCAGCTTGCGCCTCTTCACGCAAAAGTCCCATATCTTCCTAAAGTGTGGCTTGAGCTTAAAGATCGCGTACGCAACCGAGTTGCGCAGCCGCTGGGCAAAACGGCATGGCGGCAGGCCCACCAGGTCCCCGCCGTGCAAGACCTTGAGCAGCGCCTCCTTGGCGCCGTCCCTGGACATCCCGAGGATTTCAGCAGTCTTCCGTAGGCACTCTTCTCTGTTCTCTACGAGCTCGCGTAGTGCAGCCAGAGGGGCCGGGTCCTCGGCCAGGCTTTCCGCCAACCACAGCAGGAACACGGGCACGCTGTTGTTGATGTCGACCTCCTTGCAGTAGGCTGGCAGGGCTAGGCGGCGCAGAGCAGCCGGTGCATTCTGCATCCCTGTTGTGGCGTAGGCCCTGCCGCTCTTGGTGCCCTTGCCGTAGTGGTAGTCGACGCAGTAGCCCCCGTGCTCGATCACTTCCCTTTGCATGCAGTCCAGCAGGTGCTTGTAGCCAGGCTCCAGGAGAGGTTCGGCTAGCAGTCCACGTACTGCGTGCAGGTCCAGCAGCTCGTAGAACCGGTACACCGCTTCCTTCTTGGCCTTGCCCCTGCCGGTGACCACCGTCTTTTCGTCTGCCGATTTGTCGTCGCTGGCAGCCTGGGTCGGGCTCGGCGGCTCGCTGTCGCACTCTTCTGCTTCGCCGCCCGTGGCCGCCGCTGCTTGTTGCGCGCCCCTTCTCCTGCGACGGGCCCTGGCTCGCAGAGACGGCAGCGCGATGTCGTCGTCGTCGTCGCTGTCGATGGCGGACTGCATGCGCGGCTCTTGCTCCTGCATGTAGGTACCTACAAAAAAAGTTGCAGTGCTCGAACACACGCACAAACAATACAGAGAAATTCTGACTGGTTTTGCGGCCGCACTGAAATTTTCGCGAAAATTTAGAGTGTTTTGCGGCGAGGTAAATTTCAGGGAAATCGGCCACGAAAACAGGCGAGGGAAAAAAGGCAATAGTCTCGTTCCGGCTCAGGGTACTTCCTGGGTTCCCAGAGAACCCAGGAATGGCCAGGTATCGGCCGACAGCTGGCCTGCTGAGGTCGAGGCCGGGGCACGTGCCGGCCCGGTCTGGCGACTGCCTTTTTTCCCATATCACTGCCTTTTTTTCCGTATCACTGAATTTCGGCCATATCACTGGAGGGACAAAAAGGCAATACGTGCCTGAACCTGCCAACCGGCGCGTGCCGCGACCTCGACCTAAGCTACCACCCAGGGAGTAACGGACGGTGCCGAGGCCAGCCCACAACCCGAGTCGGCCCCGACCCAGGAAGCACTCCCCAAAAAATGCGCCGAAAAAATGCCGCCACCGCCGCCACCACCGGCCCCCGCCCCAAGCGCCGCCTCCTCCTACCCGGCGGCCGGCTGACCGCGCTCGCCCCGCCGGCTGGCTACACCCCCGCCCCCTCCGACCCAGCCGCTGTGGTCCAACTGGACGCCGACCGACCTACGCACAAGGACATCGACTGGTACGCACTGCTGGTCAAGGCGGCTACCCGGGGCCTGGACACCACCGACCGGCGCCTGCGGCTGACCGTCTTGCCCTACCCGTGGAGCCCGCTGGCCGCTACCGCACTACAACCAAGGAAAGAGCCACTGCTCTCCCTGTTGGACCTCGCCCTGCTCAGCGCGCCCACCGACCCGTACCGGCCCGCCAGCTGGGGCGTGCCCGACCTGCCACTGGAACTGCAGACCAGGCATGCCCGGTGGCCGAGTTGCTGGTCCCGTACATGGCGGCAGTCTGTGCCCAACTAGTTTGCGACTATCTACCGACCCCTGCTTACTACAGCCCGCTACCCAAGGGAGCCCTGGCGGGCCTATCCCGCGACGAGCGCGGGGACCTCTACGACCTGATCCACCAGCTGTGTCCGTTCCACGCTTGGCGGGGCTGGTACGGCGGCCGGGGTAGGAAGCACGAGGCCTTGGCCAAAAACCCCGTCATCCATGAGGTGGAATTCCAAAAAGAATGGCTGGGACACCACTGCCCCGGGGTAGAGGACGAAGATGGCTTGATGTACGTCGACCCGGACAATTCCATCGGAGCCTGGCGCTTCTACAAGCGCTACGAGCGCCTGTACTGGGACGCGGTGGAGGACCGCCTCAACCGGCGCCTACAGACTGTCTTCCAGCGCCTAGCTAGAAAACTCAGCGAGTTGTAGCGATTCAATAAAGACATAGCCTAACTATCTTTTCCTTGTGACTTGGCGCCTCCTACCGGAAAGCTCCTCCCCCCTTTTTTTCCTCGGTGAGCGGCGCCACTTTTGTCAGAACCGCCACACCTGAGCCGTTACTGTCCGCTATACTCCCACCTGTCACGGTTCCGACAGGTGCCACCGCCCACCCCTTTGTCGGAACCCTGGTAGGGGGGCCCCCCCACACCCCCGCCCTCCCCCGCCACCCCCAGATTTTTCCGGTGACTGGTGCCACCCTGCCAGAACCCACACATGGACGAAGTCAATTTACCATATAAATACGTGTCACGGTTCTGACCAGAGGGGGCCACAGGTGCCACTTTTGTCAGAACCCCCACACCTCGACCGTTACGTCCCACTATATACCCTTACGTGCCATGGTTCTGACAGGTGCCACCGCCCACCACTTTGTCGGAACCCTGGTAGGGGGGCCCCCCCACCCTCCCCACCCCCAGAATTTTCCGGTGACTGGTGACACCCTGCCAGAACCCACACATGGACGAAGTCCATTTACCATATAAATACGTGTCACGGTTCTGACAATAGAAGGGGGGGGCCACCTGAAAAATCCGGTGACTGGTGCCACCCTGCCAGAACCCACACATGGACGAAGGTCCATTTACCATATAAATACGTGTCACGGTTCTGACAATAGAAAGGGAGAGCCACCTGAAAAATCCGGTGGCTTTGTCAAAACTCGTGACATGCAAAGAATTCAAATTACCATGCAAAACTAGATGCCATGGTTCTGGCAGGTGCCACCGGGGCCACTCTGTCAGAACCCTCACACCTTGGCCGTTACTCCCTGCTATAAACTTGCGTGTCATGGTTCTGGCAGGTGCCACCGGAGCCACTCTGTCAGAACCCTCACACCCCAGCCGTTACTCACTGCTATACACTTACGTGTCATGGTTCTGGCAGGTGCCACCACCAACAGAAAAGGAGAGAGGGAGGGAGGGAGGCGGGTGGCCCCCCTGTGCTGTGGCATCTAGCCTAGATGATCACCCCCCTCCTTGGTGGTGCCACCCTGTCGGAACCCAACACCTTAGCCGTTACTCCCTGCTATAAACTTACGTGTCACGGTTCTGACAGGGTGCCACCACCAACGGAAAGAGGGGGAGTGTTATCTAAGCTAGATGCCACAGCATAGGGGGGCCACCCCCCCCCTCCCCCCCTCCTTCCCTCCCTCCCTTTTTTTCTTCCGTGGCAGGTGCCACTTGTCAGAACCCAACACCTTGGCCGTTACTCCCTGCTATAAACTTATGTGTCGCGGTTCTGACAGGTGCCACCACCAACGGAAAGAGGGTGAGTGTTATCTAAGCTAGATGCCACTGCATAGGGGGGCCACCCCTCTCCCCTCCCCCCCCCATTTTTTCTTCCGTGGCCGGTGCCACTATGCCAGAACCACACACCCCGGCCGTTACTCACTGCTATAAACTTACGTGTCGCGGTTCTGACAGAGTGCCACCAGAGCCGCTCTGTCAGAACCCCACACCTTGGCCGTTACTCCTTGCTATAAACTTACGTGTCATGGTTCTGGCAGGTGGCACCATCAACGGGAAAAAGAGAGTGAGAGGGGAGGAGGGGGGGGAGAGGGTGGCCCCCCTGTGCTGTAGCAACTAGCCTAGATGCCCCCCCCTTCCCTTGGTGGTGCCACCCTGTCAGAACCACACACCCCGGCCGTTACTCACTGCTATAAACTTACGTGTCGCGGTTCTGACAGAGTGCCACCAGAGCCGCTCTGTCAGAACCCCACACATTAGCAGTTACTCCCTATAAAATTGTGTGTAGAGGTTCTGACAGGTGCAACCACTGACTCGATGACCTGTGGTCTCGTTTCTGTCTCACCGTAGTCTATCGCGACGCAGAACTCTGCCAGCTCGCGGAGCGTCGCCTCGTCCACTACATTTTGCCTGTCCTCGATCACGAGCGAGTCATGGCGCAGGCAGATCGTCTCGCAGCCCCTGTCCCGAAAAAAGGCCATGGCACGGGACATGACCAGCGCTTCGTAGCGAGTAGTCACAAAGTGCACGAACGCCCCGTCGGTGTTCTTGTAGTTTATGCGCCTGACGTGGTCCCAGCCCAGCTTGCGCCTCTTCACGCAAAAGTCCCATATCTTCCTAAAGTGTGGCTTGAGCTTAAAGATCGCGTACGCAACCGAGTTGCGCAGCCGCTGGGCAAAACGGCATGGCGGCAGGCCCACCAGGTCCCCGCCGTGCAAGACCTTGAGCAGCGCCTCCTTGGCGCCGTCCCTGGACATCCCGAGGATTTCAGCAGTCTTCCGTAGGCACTCTTCTCTGTTCTCTACGAGCTCGCGTAGTGCAGCCAGAGGGGCCGGGTCCTCGGCCAGGCTTTCCGCCAACCACAGCAGGAACACGGGCACGCTGTTGTTGATGTCGACCTCCTTGCAGTAGGCTGGCAGGGCTAGGCGGCGCAGAGCAGCCGGTGCATTCTGCATCCCTGTTGTGGCGTAGGCCCTGCCGCTCTTGGTGCCCTTGCCGTAGTGGTAGTCGACGCAGTAGCCCCCGTGCTCGATCACTTCCCTTTGCATGCAGTCCAGCAGGTGCTTGTAGCCAGGCTCCAGGAGAGGTTCGGCTAGCAGTTCACGGACTGCGTGCAGGTCAGCAGCTCGTAGAACCGGTACACCGCTTCCTTCTTGGCCTTGCCTCTGCCGGTGACCACCGTCTTTTCGTCTGCCGATTCGTCGTCGCTAGCAGCCTGGGTCGGGCTCGGCGGCTCGCTGTCGCACTCTTCTGCTTCGCCGCCCGTGGCCGCCGCTGCTTGTTGCGCGCCCCTTCTCCTGCGACGGGCCCTGGCTCGCAGAGACGGCAGCGCGATGTCGTCGTCGTCGTCGCTGTCGATGGCGGACTGCATGCGCGGCTCTTGCTCCTGCATGTAGGTACCTACAAAAAAAGTTGCAGTGCTCGAACACACGCACAAACAATACAGAGAAATTCTGACTGGTTTTGCGGCCGCACTGAAATTTTCGCGAAAATTTAGAGTGTTTTGCGGCGAAGTAAATTTCAGGGAAATCGGCCACGAAAACAGGCGAGGGAAAAAAGGCAATAGTATCGTTCCGGCTCAGGGTACTTCCTGGGTTCCCAGAGAACCCAGGAATGGCCAGGTATCGGCCGACAGCTGGCCTGCTGAGGTCGAGGCCGGGGCACGTGCCGGCCCGGTCTGGCGACTGCCTTTTTTCCCATATCACTGCCTTTTTTTCGTATCACTGAATTTCGGCCATATCACTGGAGGGACAAAAAGGCAATACGTGCCTGAACCTGCCAACCGGCGCGTGCCGCGACCTCGACCTAAGCTACCACCCAGGGAGTAACGGACGGTGCCGAGGCCAGCCCACAACCCGAGTCGGCCCCGACCCAGGAAGCACTCCCCAAAAAATGCGCCGAAAAAATGCCGCCACCGCCGCCACCACCGGCCCCCGCCCCAAGCGCCGCCTCCTCCTACCCGGCGGCCGGCTGACCGCGCTCGCCCCGCCGGCTGGCTACACCCCCGCCCCCTCCGACCCAGCCGCTGTGGTCCAACTGGACGCCGACCGACCTACGCACAAGGACATCGACTGGTACGCACTGCTGGTCAAGGCGGCTACCCGGGGCCTGGACACCACCGACCGGCGCCTGCGGCTGACCGTCTTGCCCTACCCGTGGAGCCCGCTGGCCGCTACCGCACTACAACCAAGGAAAGAGCCACTGCTCTCCCTGTTGGACCTCGCCCTGCTCAGCGCGCCCACCGACCCGTACCGGCCCGCCAGCTGGGGCGTGCCCGACCTGCCACTGGAACTGCAGACCAGGCATGCCCCGGTGGCCGAGTTGCTGGTCCCGTACATGGCGGCAGTCTGTGCCCAACTAGTTTGCGACTATCTACCGACCCCTGCTTACTACAGCCCGCTACCCAAGGGAGCCCTGGCGGGCCTATCCCGCGACGAGCGCGGGGACCTCTACGACCTGATCCACCAGCTGTGTCCGTTCCACGCTTGGCGGGGCTGGTACGGCGGCCGGGATAGGAAGCACGAGGCCTTGGCCAAAAACCCCGTCATCCACGAGGTGGAATTCCAAAAAGAATGGCTGGGACACCACTGCCCCGGGGTTGAGGACGAAGATGGCTTGATGTACGTCGACCCGGACAATTCCATCGGAGCCTGGCGCTTCTACAAGCGCTACGAGCGCCTGTACTGGGACGCGGTGGAGGACCGCCTCAACCGGCGCCTACAGACTGTCTTCCAGCGCCTAGCTAGAAAACTCAGCGAGTTGTAGCGATTCAATAAAGACATAGCCTAACTATCTTTTCCTTGTGACTTGGCGCCTCCTACCGGAAAGCTCCTCCCCCCTTTTTTTCCTCGGTGAGCGGCGCCACTTTTGTCAGAACCGCCACACCTGAGCCGTTACTGTCCGCTATACTCCCACCTGTCACGGTTCCGACAGGTGCCACCGCCCACCCCTTTGTCGGAACCCTGGTAGGGGGGCCCCCCCACACCCCCGCCCTCCCCCGCCACCCCCAGATTTTTCCGGTGACTGGTGCCACCCTGCCAGAACCCACACATGGACGAAGTCAATTTACCATATAAATACGTGTCACGGTTCTGACCAGAGGGGGCCACAGGTGCCACTTTTGTCAGAACCCCCACACCTCGACCGTTACGTCCCACTATATACCCTTACGTGCCATGGTTCTGACAGGTGCCACCGCCCACCACTTTGTCGGAACCCTGGTAGGGGGGCCCCCCCCACCCTCCCCACCCCCAGAATTTTCCGGTGACTGGTGACACCCTGCCAGAACCCACACATGGACGAAGTCCATTTACCATATAAATACGTGTCACGGTTCTGACAATAGAAGGGGGGGGCCACCTGAAAAATCCGGTGACTGGTGCCACCCTGCCAGAACCCACACATGGACGAAGGTCCATTTACCATATAAATACGTGTCACGGTTCTGACAATAGAAAGGGAGAGCCACCTGAAAAATCCGGTTGCTTTGTCAAAACTCGTGACATGCAAAGAATTCAAATTACCATGCAAAACTAGATGCCATGGTTCTGGCAGGTGCCACCGGGGCCACTCTGTCAGAACCCTCACACCTTGGCCGTTACTCCCTGCTATAAACTTGCGTGTCATGGTTCTGGCAGGTGCCACCGGAGCCACTCTGTCAGAACCCTCACACCCCAGCCGTTACTCACTGCTATACACTTACGTGTCATGGTTCTGGCAGGTGCCACCACCAACAGAAAAGGAGAGAGGGAGGGAGGGAGGCGGGTGGCCCCCCTGTGCTGTGGCATCTAGCCTAGATGATCACCCCCCTCCTTGGTGGTGCCACTTGTCAGAACCCAACACCTTGGCCGTTACTCCCTGCTATAAACTTATGTGTCGCGGTTCTGACAGGTGCCACCACCAACGGAAAGAGGGTGAGTGTTATCTAAGCTAGATGCCACGGCATAGGGGGGCCACCCCCCTCCCCTCCCCCCCCATTTTTTCTTCCGTGGCCGGTGCCACTATGCCAGAACCACACACCCCGGCCGTTACTCACTGCTATAAACTTACGTGTCGCGGTTCTGACAGAGTGCCACCAGAGCCGCTCTGTCAGAACCCCACACCTTGGCCGTTACTCCCTGCTATAAACTTACGTGTCATGGTTCTGGCAGGTGGCACCATCAACTGGAAAAAGAGAGTGAGAGGGGAGGAGGGGGGGGACAGGGTGGCCCCCCTGTGCTGTAGCATCTAGCCTAGATGCCCCCCCTTTCCTTTGGTGGTGCCACCCTGTCAGAACCACACACCTTGGCCGTTACTCCCTGCTATAAACTTACGTGTCGCGGTTCTGACAGGTGCCACCAGAGC
>WBZZ01000318.1:30000-47500 GCA_019918135.1 Paulinella micropora
AAGTTTATAGCAGGGAGTAACGGCCAAGGTGTGGGGTTCTGACAGAGCGGCTCTGGTGGCACCTGTCAGAACCTCGACACGTAAGTTTATAGCAGGGAGTAACTGCCAATGTGTGGGGTTCTGACAGAGCGGCTCTGGTGGCACCTGTCAGAACCGCGACACGTAAGTTTATAGCAGGGAGTAACGGCCAAGGTGTGTGGTTCTGACAGGGTGGCACCACCAAGGGAAGGGGGGGACATCTAGGCTAGTTGCTACAGCACAGGGGGGCCACCCTCTCCCCCCCCTCCTCCCCTCTCACTCTCTTTTTCCCGTTGATGGTGCCACCTGCCAGAACCATGACACGTAAGTTTATAGCAAGGAGTAACGGCCAAGGTGTGGGGTTCTGACAGAGCGGCTCTGGTGGCACTCTGTCAGAACCGCGACACGTAAGTTTATAGCAGTGAGTAACGGCCGGGGTGTGTGGTTCTGGCATAGTGGCACCGGCCACGGAAGAAAAAATGTGGGGGAGGGGAGAGGGGTGGCCCCCTATGCCGTGGCATCTAGCTTAGATAACACTCACCCTCTTTCCGTTGGTTGCGGCACCTGTCAGAACCGCGACACATAAGTTTATAGCAGGGAGTAACGGCCAAGGTGTTGGGTTCTGACAAGTGGCACCTGCCACGGAAGAAAAAAAGGGAGGGAGGGAAGGAGGGGGGAGGGGGGGGGGGTGGCCCCCCTATGCTGTGGCATCTAGCTTAGATAACACTCCCCCTCTTTCCGTTGGTGGTGGCACCCTGTCAGAACCGTGACACGTAAGTTTATAGCAGGGAGTAACGGCTAAGGTGTTGGGTTCCGACAGGGTGGCACCACCAAGGAGGGGGGTGATCATCTAGGCTAGATGCCACAGCACAGGGGGGCCACCCGCCTCCCTCCCTCCCTCTCTCCTTTTCTGTTGGTGGTGGCACCTGCCAGAACCATGACACGTAAGTGTATAGCAGTGAGTGGCGGCTGGGGTGTGAGGGTTCTGACAGAGTGGCTCCGGTGGCACCTGCCAGAACCATGACACGCAAGTTTATAGCAGGGAGTAACGGCCAAGGTGTGAGGGTTCTGACAGAGTGGCCCCGGTGGCACCTGCCAGAACCATGGCATCTAGTTTTGCATGGTAATTTGAATTCTTTGCATGTCACGAGTTTTGACAAAGCCACCGGATTTTTCAGGTGGCTCTCCCTTTCTATTGTCAGAACCGTGACACGTATTTATATGGTAAATGGACCTTCGTCCATGTGTGGGTTCTGGCAGGGTGGCACCAGTCACCGGATTTTTCAGGTGGCCCCCCCCTTCTATTGTCAGAACCGTGACACGTATTTATATGGTAAATGGACTTCGTCCATGTGTGGGTTCTGGCAGGGTGTCACCAGTCACCGGAAAATTCTGGGGGTGGGGAGGGTGGGGGGGGCCCCCCTACCAGGGTTCCGACAAAGTGGTGGGCGGTGGCACCTGTCAGAACCATGGCACGTAAGGGTATATAGTGGGACGTAACGGTCGAGGTGTGGGGGTTCTGACAAAAGTGGCACCTGTGGCCCCCTCTGGTCAGAACCGTGACACGTATTTATATGGTAAATTGACTTCGTCCATGTGTGGGTTCTGGCAGGGTGGCACCAGTCACCGGAAAAATCTGGGGGTGGCGGGGGAGGGCGGGGGTGTGGGGGGGCCCCCCTACCAGGGTTCCGACAAAGGGGTGGGCGGTGGCACCTGTCGGAACCGTGACAGGTGGGAGTATAGCGGACAGTAACGGCTCAGGTGTGGCGGTTCTGACAAAAGTGGCGCCGCTCACCGAGGAAAAAAAGGGGGGAGGAGCTTTCCGGTAGGAGGCGCCAAGTCACAAGGAAAAGATAGTTAGGCTATGTCTTTATTGAATCGCTACAACTCGCTGAGTTTTCTAGCTAGGCGCTGGAAGACAGTCTGTAGGCGCCGGTTGAGGCGGTCCTCCACCGCGTCCCAGTACAGGCGCTCGTAGCGCTTGTAGAAGCGCCAGGCTCCGATGGAATTGTCCGGGTCGACGTACATCAAGCCATCTTCGTCCTCTACCCCGGGGCAGTGGTGTCCCAGCCATTCTTTTTGGAATTCCACCTCGTGGATGACGGGGTTTTTGGCCAAGGCCTCGTGCTTCCTACCCCGGCCGCCGTACCAGCCCCGCCAAGCGTGGAACGGACACAGCTGGTGGATCAGGTCGTAGAGGTCCCCGCGCTCGTCGCGGGATAGGCCCGCCAGGGCTCCCTTGGGTAGCGGGCTGTAGTAAGCAGGGGTCGGTAGATAGTCGCAAACTAGTTGGGCACAGACTGCCGCCATGTACGGGACCAGCAACTCGGCCACCGGGGCATGCCTGGTCTGCAGTTCCAGTGGCAGGTCGGGCACGCCCCAGCTGGCGGGCCGGTACGGGTCGGTGGGCGCGCTGAGCAGGGCGAGGTCCAACAGGGAGAGCAGTGGCTCTTTCCTTGGTTGTAGTGCGGTAGCGGCCAGCGGGCTCCACGGGTAGGGCAAGACGGTCAGCCGCAGGCGCCGGTCGGTGGTGTCCAGGCCCCGGGTAGCCGCCTTGACCAGCAGTGCGTACCAGTCGATGTCCTTGTGCGTAGGTCGGTCGGCGTCCAGTTGGACCACAGCGGCTGGGTCGGAGGGGGCGGGGGTGTAGCCAGCCGGCGGGGCGAGCGCGGTCAGCCGGCCGCCGGGTAGGAGGAGGCGGCGCTTGGGGCGGGGGCCGGTGGTGGCGGCGGTGGCGGCATTTTTTCGGCGCATTTTTTGGGGAGTGCTTCCTGGGTCGGGGCCGACTCGGGTTGTGGGCTGGCCTCGGCACCGTCCGTTACTCCCTGGGTGGTAGCTTAGGTCGAGGTCGCGGCACGCGCCGGTTGGCAGGTTCAGGCACGTATTGCCTTTTTGTCCCTCCAGTGATATGGCCGAAATTCATTGATACGGAAAAAATGCAGTGATATGGGAAAAAAAGGCAGTCGCCAGACCGGGCCGGCACGTGCCGCGGCCTCGACCTCAGCAGGCCAGCTGTCGGCCGATACCTGGCCATTCCTGGGTTCTCTGGGAACCCAGGAAGTACCCTGAGCCGGAACGATACTATTGCCTTTTTTCCCTCGCCTGTTTTCGTGGCCGATTTCCCTGAAATTTACTTCGCCGCAAAACACTCTAAATTTTCGCGAAAATTTCAGTGCGGCCGCAAAACCAGTCAGAATTTCTCTGTATTGTTTGTGCGCGTGTTCGAGCACTGCAACTTTTTTTGTAGGTACCTACATGCAGGAGCAAGAGCCGCGCATGCAGTCCGCCATCGACAGCGACGACGACGACGACATCGCGCTGCCGTCTCTGCGAGCCAGGGCCCGTCGCAGGAGAAGGGGCGCGCAACAAGCAGCGGCGGCCACGGGCGGCGAAGCAGAAGAGTGCGACAGCGAGCCGCCGAGCCCGACCCAGGCTGCCAGCGACGACGAATCGGCAGACGAAAAGACGGTGGTCACCGGCAGGGGCAAGGCCAAGAAGGAAGCGGTGTACCGGTTCTACGAGCTGCTGGACCTGCACGCAGTCCGTGAACTGCTAGCCGAACCGCTCCTGGAGCCTGGCTACAAGCACCTGCTGGACTGCATGCAAAGGGAAGTGATCGAGCACGGGGGCTACTGCGTCGACTACCACTACGGCAAGGGCACCAAGAGCGGCAGGGCCTACGCCACAACAGGGATGCAGAATGCACCGGCTGCTCTGCGCCGCCTAGCCCTGCCAGCCTACTGCAAGGAGGTCGACATCAACAACAGCGTGCCCGTGTTCCTGCTGTGGTTGGCGGAAAGCCTGGCCGAGGACCCGGCCCCTCTGGCTGCACTACGCGAGCTCGTAGAGAACAGAGAAGAGTGCCTACGGAAGACTGCTGAAATCCTCGGGATGTCCAGGGACGGCGCCAAGGAGGCGCTGCTCAAGGTCTTGCACGGCGGGGACCTGGTGGGCCTGCCGCCATGCCGTTTTGCCCAGCGGCTGCGCAACTCGGTTGCGTACGCGATCTCTAAGCTCAAGCCACACTTTAGGAAGATATGGGACTTTTGCGTGAAGAGGCGCAAGCTGGGCTGGGACCACGTCAGGCGCATAAACTACAAGAACACCGACGGGGCGTTCGTGCACTTTGTGACTACTCGCTACGAAGCGCTGGTCATGTCCCGTGCCATGGCCTTTTTTCGGGACAGGGGCTGCGAGACGATCTGCCTGCGCCATGACTCGCTCGTGATCGAGGACAGGCAAAATGTAGTGGACGAGGCGACGCTCCGCGAGCTGGCAGAGTTCTGCGTCGCGATAGACTACGGTGAGACAGAAACGAGACCACAGGGGCGCAGGGACCTCGCGAGGCTGGCCAAGCTCGCCAGGCTCAGTTGGAAGTGCAGTGCCATGGTCGCGCAGGACGGCGACCGCGAAAAGTTGCTAGAGGAAGAGGACAAGGGCTCGCCGGCGGAGCAGAACGGCTTCGAGAATGGCGGCATCTACAAGACGCAGGAGGACATATACCAGAACGAGTTCATGCACCCGATAAGCTTCGACAAGTTCCGGTACCAGCTGGTGAATGCCGTCACCGGATTAGGCAAGTCGCACGCCTCCCGGCAAGCCATCCTGCAGCTGCTGCGGGCGAACCCGGAGGCCAGGGTCTGCATCGTGACCGGCCGGCGGACACAGGCGTCTTGTGTCGACGGCGATTTAGGCTCTTTTTTGCGCGAGAACGACATCGAGGCGACTACACTGGCTAACTACATGGACGCGCCGAGGGACGCCGACGGCAGTCTGTCCCAGCACCAACGAATTATCATCCAATACGAGTCCCTGCACCGGCTGGTGGTCCAGCAAGGCGGCACAAGGATGCTCATTCGTTACGACATCCTTATACTGGACGAGTTCAGGCTGCTGTCCGACCAGCGGGTCTCGATGCAGACGAACCGCTGGAACCTGCGCGAGAACAACGCGATCTACGAGCGGTTGTGCAAGGAGACCCCGCGCGTCCTGGTGATGGATAAGGACCTCGGCTCCGATTCTACCTGCTACGACTTTTTCGTGGGCGCCGACGGGATCACGACCCAAGACCAGGTACAGTACCACGACTACCGCTACGTGCCGCCCCACCTTAGGCGCAGTATCAAGGTCGTGGGCAAGCTCGGGAAATGGCTAGAGAAGCTGCGAACGAACCTGCGAGAAGGGAAGAAGACACTCGTGCCCTGCCGCTCGAACCGGGAAGCACGGGCTATCTACGACATGTTCGTGGCGACCGGCGACGCCCCGGAGAGACCAGACGCCAAGGGGAAGAAGGTACAGACGAGGGAAGACGGCAAAGACGAGGAGGTAGACCCGATCTGGGCGCGAGGGGCCAGGGTGCGTATCCTGACTGCACAGACTCCCCCGCTGGAGTCTCAGGCAATTCTCTCTAACATCAACAACCTCTTCAGGCCCTCGATGCCAGATGACTACACGTCTGGCTGCGTGATACTGATTTACACAAGCTCGCTGTGCGTGGCCGCCGACCTGCAGGACCAGATCGAGTGCGTGATGCTGCACTGCGCAAATGGGCGGGCATTGCTAGAGGGGGTCCACCCGCCAGGATTCTGTGGCAGATGGTTATGCGTGCGCGCCGTGTGCGGGACAGCACCGTCTATTGCTACTTCGGCGAGGACTTTCGGCCACTCTCCGTGCGCGCTAGCAAAGGATCTGTACGGCCGTGGCAGCACGGCGGAGTGTACCGGGAGCTGGCCGAGCACTTCAACGAGAAGAGGCAACAGATACGGCAAGTGACGCTCCGCGCCAATCCCAAAGACAAGGACAGCGTCTACCTGATGATGGACGTCGGTCTCCGGTGGAAGGACATCGTCGACGCCGGCGGCAGGAAGCTATACTCAGTCGAAGTGAATTCGAATCTCGTGGAATGTCTCCTAGCGCGCAAGACGGAAGTGGAGCACAACCGGAACGAGCTAGTGTTTCACCAGTTTGTGCGCGGGTATCCGTTGGTTATGGACGAGCCTCCGTCAGACGAACAGCTACAGGTGGCGCTCGACGAGCTGAGGCAGCCGACCAGCGACCCTGTCGTGGAGCCCAAGCAAGCAAAGGCAAGAGATAAACTAGCAGGATTCCGCGAGCGCGTGGACGACGAACTCGAGTTCGTGTTGTCCCAGGAGATCAAGTGGGCGGACCTCGGGTGCGTGTCGGATGCCCGGAAGCGCATACTGGAGATCGAGGGCACAACCGGCACCAAGCGGAAGAACAGACAAGTGGAGCTAGAGGTATTAGAGACGCTGCGGTTCTACCCCGGCTACCTGCATGCTGTGCGCCAACGGGCAATGGACGGTGAAGTCATTCCCGCGAGCGAGCTGGTTGAACAGTACAAGGCCATGCGCAGACACCGCCGTGCCCTGCGCCTGCTGCAAGTGGCCCTGTCCCCGGTAGCCGACGCGGTCAAGGCCGACGACAAGGCCCTCTTCAGTGGGTCGGGGGCGGAACGCAAGCAAGTGGTCGAGTACGTGAAGCTCTCTACTGTCGCCCATCATGTCATCCGGGAAACAGCGTCCGTGCTCGGTTGCCAGTTGCCAGAGCTGCTTTCTCCTACACACCAGCTGACCAACGAACAGATCAACAAAACGGGCTTTAAGGACCTAGAGATCTCGCAGCGGGACCCCGACACCGTTCGTAGGGCTCAGCCACCCAAGAAGGCCGTAGTATGCCTCCAGTCCCTCTTGGCCAAGTTCGGGTTTGACCTTGTCAAGACTGACACCAAGCGGTTGCCAAAGGACGCGGATGGCAAGAGACAGGAGATAGTGTCCTACAAGGTAGTCACAAACAAAGAAGTGGCTGAGTTGAAATGCTTGTACGCGGGCTTCTGGCAGCCTCCTCCCCGCGAGCAGGTCCAGCGGCAGCAGCAACAGCAGCAGCCACAGCAGCCGCCGCCGGCTAAGAGACAAAAGGTTACCAACGACGCAGACGTGTAAAATCATTAAAACAAGTTTTGCGACAATTTTCATCCATACATACATCCATACATACATCCATACATCCATACATACATACATACATACATTCATACATACATACATACATGCATGCATGCATACATGCATGCATGCATGCATACATACATACATACATACATAAATACATACATACATATTATATACATACATACATACATACACACATACATACATACATACATACATACATGCATGCATGCATGCATGCATACATACATACATACATGCATACATCCATACATACATACACACACACACAAGACATACATACATATATACATACATACATACATACATACATACATGCATACATGCATACATGCATGCATGCATGCATGCATGCATGCATACATACATACATACATACACACATACATACATACATATATGCATGCATGCATGCATGCATGCATTACATACATGCATACATACACACATACATACATACATACATACATACATGCATGCATGCATGCATGCATACATACATACATACATACATACATACATACACATACAAACACATACATACACATACATAGATACACATACATACATACATACATACATACATACATACATACATATTATATACATACATACATACATACACACATATATACATACATACATACATGCATGCATGCATGCATGCATACATACATACATACATGCATACATCCATACATACATACACACACACACACAAGACATACATACATATATACATACATACATACATACATACATACATACATACATGCATACATGCATACATGCATACATGCATGCATGCATGCATGCATACATGCATACATACATACATACACACATACACACATACATATATGCATGCATGCATGCATGCATGCATTACATACATGCATACATACACACATACATACATACATACATACATGCATGCATGCATGCATACATACATACATACATACATACATACATACACATACATACACATACATACACATACATAGACATACATACATACATACAGACATACATAGACACACACACACAGATACACATACATACATACATACATACATACACACACTCATACAGACATACATGCATGCATGCATACATACATACATACATACATACATACATACATACATACATATAATATACATACATACATACATACATACATACATGCATGCATGCATGTATGCATACATACATACATACATACATACATACATGCATGCATGCATGCATGCATACAGACATACATAAATGCATACATACATACATAAATACACACATGCATACATACATACATACATACATACATGCACGCATGCATGCATATGCATACATACATACATACATACATACATGCATGCATGCATGCATGCATACATACGTACATACATACATACATACATACATACATGCATACATGCATGCATACATGCAAGCATGGATGCATGCATACAAACATGTATACATACATACATACATACATACATACATAGATGAAGACATACATACATACATACATACTTCCGGGGGGGGGGGGGGGCTCACTCACTTACATAAATACATACACACATGCATACATACATACATACATACATACATTCATACATTCATACATACATACATACATACATGCATACCATACATACCTACATACCTACATACCTACCTACATACATACATACATACATAAACACATACATACATACGTACATACATACATACACACACATACACACACACATATACACACATATACATACATACATACATACATACATACACGCATGCATGCATGCATGCATACATACATACATACATACATAACATACATACATGCATGCAAGCATGCATGTCTGCCTGCCATGCATGCATACATATATGCATACATATATACATACATACATACATAACATAACATACATACATGCATGCATGCATGCATGTATGCATGCATACATGCATACGTGCATACATACATACATACATACATACATACACATACATACATGCATACATGCATGCATGAGTACTTGCATGCATGTCTGCATGCATGCATGCATGCATACATAGTATTACCATGTACATACATATATACATACATATGTACATAAATAAGTTTAAATCAATTTGTCGATAGGCCTGATATAACAAAATGCCAATGTGTGGGGTTCTGACAGAGCGGCTCTGGTGGCACCTGTCAGAACCGCGACACGTAAGTTTATAGCAGGGAGTAACGGCCAAGGTGTGTGGTTCTGACAGGGTGGCACCACCAAGGGAAGGGGGGGGCATCTAGGCTAGATGCTACAGCACAGGGGGGCCACCCTCTCCCCCCCCCTCCTCCCCTCTCACTCTCTTTTTCCCGTTGATGGTGCCACCTGCCAGAACCATGACACGTAAGTTTATAGCAAGGAGTAACGGCCAAGGTGTGGGGTTCTGACAGAGCGGCTCTGGTGGCACTCTGTCAGAACCGCGACACGTAAGTTTATAGCAGTGAGTAACGGCCGGGGTGTGTGGTTCTGGCATAGTGGCACCGGCCACGGAAGAAAAAATGGGGGGGAGGGGAGGGGGGTGGCCCCCCTATGCCGTGGCATCTAGCTTAGATAACACTCACCCTCTTTCCGTTGGTGGTGGCACCTGTCAGAACCGCGACACATAAGTTTATAGCAGGGAGTAACGGCCAAGGTGTTGGGTTCTGACAAGTGGCACCTGCCACGGAAGAAAAAAAGGGAGGGAGGGAAGGAGGGGGGGAGGGGGGGGGTGGCCCCCCTATGCTGTGGCATCTAGCTTAGATAACACTCCCCCTCTTTCCGTTGGTGGTGGCACCCTGTCAGAACCGTGACACGTAAGTTTATAGCAGGGAGTAACGGCTAAGGTGTTGGGTTCCGACAGGGTGGCACCACCAAGGAGGGGGGTGATCATCTAGGCTAGATGCCACAGCACAGGGGGGCCACCCGCCTCCCTCCCTCCCTCTCTCCTTTTCTGTTGGTGGTGGCACCTGCCAGAACCATGACACGTAAGTGTATAGCAGTGAGTAACGGCTGGGGTGTGAGGGTTCTGACAGAGTGGCTCCGGTGGCACCTGCCAGAACCATGACACGCAAGTTTATAGCAGGGAGTAACGGCCAAGGTGTGAGGGTTCTGACAGAGTAGCAGGGAAAAATCCGGTGACTGGTGCCACCCTGCCAGAACCCACACATGGACGAAGGTCCATTTACCATATAAATACGTGTCACGGTTCTGACAATAGAAAGGGAGAGCCACCTGAAAAATCCGGTGGCTTTGTCAAAACTCGTGACATGCAAAGAATTCAAATTACCATGCAAAACTAGATGCCATGGTTCTGGCAGGTGCCACCAGAGCCGCTCTGTCAGAACCCCACACCTTGGCCGTTACTCCCTGCTATAAACTTGTGTGTAGAGGTTCTGACAGGTGCAACCACTGACTCGATGACATGTGTAGCAATGGGCCGGATCCAGCCATGATTACAAGGGAGGAGGGAGGGGTTACAAGTGTCGGAGTGGTCAGTGTAGGGGGGGGGGGGGTAGCCAGCTTCGGGCCAGGGTAGGGGGGGGGGGGGGTAGCGAGCGTCAGGGTAGCCAGGGTAGAGGGGGGGGGGGGGGTAGCCAGCGTCGGGGTAGCCAGGGTAGGGGGGGGGGGGGGTAACCATCGCAGGAATAGCCAGCGTCGGGGGTAGCTATTACGGGAGTAGCCAACGTGTAACTGCTGTAGCCACGTCCCCAGATCCCTGTGGTGAGTGGTGTGTGTGAGAGTACACACACATCACTAGCTAAGCTAGCTGACACGGCCGGAAACCTGTGCCAGCTTGCTTCAAAAAATTTTATGGTGAAACCGTTATTTTTATATACTATTTTTCAGAAAAATCGCACTTGTGGGACGGGTCCGGTGCCACCGCACACCACAAAAACCACTGGTGGCACCGGTGACCACAAAAATGCAGAAACCCTGCTGGTGGCACCACAGGCGGGTATTACACTAGTTGTGGATGCTGATCATGAATGCCATTTTCCCTGTACGGATCGGGACAAAAAGGCAATAGATTATCCCACTAGGACAAAAATGGCATTTTGTTTTATCAGGCCTATCGACAAATTGATTTAAACTTATTTACATACATACATACATACAGACATACATACATACATACACACATACATTCATACATACATACATAAATACATACATATGTATGTACATACATACATACATACATACATGCATGCATACATACATACATACATACATACATAGACACACACACACACACACATAGACTGACAGGCGGACAGAGAGACAGACAGACACACACACACACATACACACACACACACAGACAAACACACACAAACACACACACACACACACACACATAGACAGACAGGCAGACAGACAGACAGGCAGGCAGACAGACAGACAGGCAGACAGACAGCACAGACAGCACAGACAGACAGACAGACGGACTGTCTGAGACAGACTGACAGACAGACAAACAGACAGACAGACAGACAGACAGTACTAGTCTGAGACAGAGAGACAGATAGACAGAAAGACAGAAAGAAAGAGAAACAGACAGGCAGACACACACAGTGACACACACACACACACACACACACACAGAAAGTGCGTAAGTGGAATCAAAAAGTATTTTTTGTGTGGGAAAGAAAATAGAAAAGTGTGTGGTGGAAAGAAAATAGCGCGAGGTGTGAACTACCATGCAAAAAAACTTTATTCTTTTTTTTGGAGGCAGAAAATAAAAGATAAAAAGTTCCTGCAGTAATAATCCGTTCGGACCCTGTTGACGAAAATCGCCCCTCTTTGGCGCATGCATTAATTACGTACCCAATTGCGCGTCTAGAGGCCATGGAGAGGATGGCTAAGTATATGGGAGTAAAGATAGTGGGAAAAGAGTGGAGAAAACGAATAATGAAGTGTGAGTGGTGTTTGCGGAATAAAATCAAAAAGACACCACACTTCAAAAGAACCATCATGTCGTAGAACACCGACCCGGGATCCACATCTCAATGGATACCCAGGGTTGGTGGAATAACGACATCATGGGACGGTAAGCGGTATAAGTTTACTGTAAAGTGTTTAGCGTTCAACTTTGAACTTGATTACTATTTGCGTCACAAGAACGAATTTTTTCCTTGTTTTCTCAAAGCTATTGCTTTCTTTGAGAGACACTCAGGGAAGAAAGTTAAGTTCCTCACCTGTGACCAAGAGTACGGGGCATGTACAAAGAGTTCAAAGAGTGGGTTGACGTAAATCAACCAGTCTTTCTCGAGGCCCCAACAGGGGAGAAACAGGTTGTACCTAAGGTAGAGCGGTCCCACCAAACCAATGGTGGGCCTGCTAGGGCTATCCTTAGCGACGCCGAGCTTCCACCTTCTATGTGGGTGGAAGCCGAGAAAGCAGCGACGTATTTGGGCAATCTCTTGCCTATCGCTCATGGACCCTTCAAAGGGAAATCACCCTACGAAGTCATCCACAAACGAAAACCCATGCTACACCACCTTATCGGATTCATGGCTTTTATGAAAGTAGATGCTAAGAGGGGGAAGGGTGAGAGAGAGGAAAGAGAGTAGTATTTCTCGGGTATGAACGGAATACAGGATATTATCGGGTATATGATCCTGTTGCAAGGAAAATACACTGTAATGTTCGTGATATCGATGTCGTGTTCGATGTCTGGAAGTTGGGAAAGAGGGAAGCATCCAAATCTCTAGCAGATGCAAACGCCTCTGAAGAGATGTTTTCGGTAAAATGGCATTTGCCTCCTCAGGAATCCCAACGAACCCCTCAACACCCGGAAAATCAAGGTAATGCTTCGGGGGAGATATCGGTAGAGGTACTCCCGACTGGGGGAGATACTTCCCCAGCCGGGGGCCTATTGTCCGAATCGCCCCCACACAAGGCGCCCCCCAGTGACCCCATACAGGGAACGGCGACACTAAGACAGTGGAAGTCAGGGAGGATAGATCTGCAGCCAAACCCATACCCCCCCCCCCCCCATACCGGTATGATACCGGTATTGGGGGGGGTGGGCCATACCCCCCAAGAAGGGGGGGTATGGGCCATACCGGGGGTATGAGGGGGTGTATCGGGGGGGGGGGGGTATGGAGGGGGTATGGGGGGTATGGAGGGGATATGGGGGGTATGGAGGGGGTATGATGGGCCATACCCCCCAAAAAAGGGTGGGTATGGATTTTGGACTTAGAGAATTTTCATATCGTATGGGGTATGGGGTATGGGGTATGAGGTATGGGGTATGGAGGGTATGGAAGGTACCGGTATGGGGTATGGGGTATGGGGTATGGGGTAGTACGGGGTATGGGGTATGTATGGGGTATGGGGTATGAGGTATGGGGTATGGGGTATGGGTATGGGGTATGGTATGGGGTATGGTGTATGGTGTATGGTGTATGGGGTATGGGATATGGTGTATGGGGTATGGGGTATGGAGTATGGGGTATGGGGTATGGGGTATGGGGTATGGGGTATGGGGTATGGGGTATGTATGAGGTATGAGGTATGGGGTATGGGGTATGGGGTATGGGGCATATATGGGGTATGGGGTATGCGATATGAGGTATGGGATATGGGGTATGGGGTATGGGGTATGGGGTATGAGGTATGGGTATGGGGTATGTGTAAGGGGTATGGGGTATGGGGTATGGTGTATGGGGTATGGGGTATGAGGTATGAGGTATGCGGTATAGGGTATGGGGTATGGTGTATGGTGTATGGGGTAATACTATGAGGTATGGGGTATGGGGTATGGGGTAATATGTGGTATGAGGTATGAGGTATGGGGTATGGGGTATGGGGTACGGGGTACGGGGTATATGAATAATATTAGTAGTAGCTTGTTTAACATATTTATTAATATAATATTTTTGAATCATAAAACTAGTGATGAAGCTTAGAAATTAAAGAAAGTGATATTGCTTTACACTAGTCACTATGGCATTCACACTGCTTACCATTACTTGTAGTCGCAATACGTACTCACTGCCTACTTGAAGTATACATGAAATAATATTAATACTAGCTTGTTCAACATATTTATAATGTTTTTGAAACATAAAACAAGTGAGGAAGCTTAGAAATCAAAGAAAATAACACTGTTTTACACTAGTGACTATGATATTCGTACTACTTGCCACCAAGTTGTAATCGGTATTAATTGTATTAATTAAATAATAAATATTACTTAAAGATTTTTTTAATTTTTTCAGTGGTCTTTCAAGTTCAGAAATGTTCTGAAATCTATCTAATAAGTCATTACCAAGTTGAACAAAACCTGCTTGCGCTCGTGAATTAGCATTCATTGACACTACAGCAGCAAGATTTGCAGTAGGATTAGACTTGCTGTGTATTTTGCGCACCTGCCCTCCCATAGCACGTTCACCAGGCATAGTCCATATCTACAACTACCTATCTCTTTCATACCTTGAACAATGTGTTCCATATGATGAAAAACAAATGCATGATCACATTCAGGTAAGTGCTCAAGTACTAGTTTTCTGACTTCTCGTTCTTTCTCTATCAAGTCATCTACATACTTTCCTGTTATGATAACTGAACCTTCGCTCCCAAACTTGTTGTCAGGATCAATATCACCAAATAGTTGTCCAAGCGCTTCCCAGGTTCTATACGGCCCATCCGCCAAACAACCTGTAAAAATAAAAGAAACACGTTTTAGATTTATAAAATATGTATTAATAATATTATAATTATAAAAACTAAAAACAAACTTACGCAAAAATTAAACATTATAAGTACGTGCCATACCCGTATAAGTAACATCCATACCCGTACCAGCCATACCCGTATAGGGGGGGGGGGGGGGATGAGCTATATGAAGATATGAAATATGTGATATGGAAATAGGGGACACAGTTGAAATTCAAGATAAATAGATGATGTGATATGAATAATTAGCAAGCTACATGTATGGTATCGGTTAGTGGGAGGGGGGGGGGGGGGGGTGGACAATACGGGTATAGGGGGGGGGGGGGGGAGAGAGAAAGATGGTATTGGTATTTTTACCTATATCCTTCGCGTCTTTGTAGCAATTAACTGCGTACTTCAAGCATGCATGCATTGTAAGCCTTGATCCAGTACTGTCTTTGCTGCCCATAGGAACAGCAGTAGTAGAGTAACCAGAAAATGAGCAAAACCTCAAAAAACTTGCATCCATTCTTTTCCAATACTTACTATCTATCTGAAACAACTTTTGCTTTCTCCTATATTCTAACTTTACTTCTTTTTCTCTCAAATATTTTTCTTTTCTTTTTTCTTCTTTCTTTATCTCACCTTGTGTTTTAGGATTATTTTACAAGGCTTAAAAGGCTTGATTTCAATTTTTCTCTGACCTTTAAACAACTTAAGAATGAAACGAAGCACTACGCCGTATCCTAAACTATGAGCAGTATCTGCATTACATCTACTTATAACGTATCTATCTAATAAAAGAAGTGGATTTTTTTTAGAAAACCCTTCCACTGCTTCGCCTCTAATCTCTGCTGCATTTCCGTAAAATTCATAATCGAGATAAGTTTTTCTCGCGAACGCTGCATCATCAGAAAGCCAACTTATACGTTTTTTATCTCCTTCTATTTTCTTACCTTTACGCCAGCAGTAATTACATCCTAAATCGCTTTTCTGATTCTTGTGGCACATGATATCAAACATAGCAGGAGAATCTGCACATATTGAAAACACCCACACCAATGACTCTACTAACTCAGTAAAAGTAGCCTCACACCAGGGCCAAGCATGTGGAGTTTTTTCCCCATATGGCAAGATATCTAGAATTTCTGTGTTCCAGTTTTTGTTGCGATCTTTTTGTTCAAAGTCCATGATTCTACTTGTACATAATGTCTGAGATTTCTTCCTTGCTCGTTTCCCTTTTTGAATTGGAGAAGCATCCCATGACCAACATAAAGAAAGCCACTTCTTCACATCCTATTGGAAACAAAAATTTTAAGTTAATTCAAAAATAATTTAATGAAAACACTGTACCTCCAGAGGTATGGATTTTAGATAATCTTCATATCGCGGACAGTTAATAGCGTCGCCAATGCTATCCAAAGGTCTATCTCTTATAGAGACATAGCCCTCACTTTGGATTTCCCTTGCTTTCTTGTAATCACGTTCTTTAGCTTCTTTCAGCAATGCACTTCGCGAGGGATGAGCACGTAGTCCCGCAAGCCATTCCGGAATGCTATCAACATGTCAGACATACAAAGTACATGTGAATATGAAATGTGGTTAATTCCAGAAATTACGACACCCGTACGGGTATGGTCCATACCCGTATGGGGATCCCCATACGGGTATGGGCCATACCCGTATGGGGATCCTCATACGGGTATAGCCCATACCCGTATGGGGATCCCTATACGGGTATGGCCCATACCCCCCCCCCCCCCCTCCCATGAGCGAGGAATGTAAGCCACATACATACGGTGATGATCAGTAAAGCAAAGCATATGAAAGAATAAGTACAAATCAATTGCAAGATCATATGTTATCCATTTCCCATACGAGGGTATGCTCCATAATAAGTACAACTACCGATCCCCATACCGGTATGGACCATACCCGTATGGGAATCCTGAAAAAAGTATTGCTGCGGATAGGTCATTATCAGCGAAGAAAAAAGAAAGATAATCGGTCAAAATTAGGGAAGCTAAGAATGTGACAAAATCTTATATTCCTTAATCTTCGCCTTAACAACTACCGATCCCCATACCGGTATGGTCCATACCCGTATGGGAATCCTGAAAAAATTACTGCTGAGGATTATAGATCATTATCAGCGAAGAAAAAAGAAAGATAATTGGTCAACATTAGGGAAGCTAAGAATGTGATAAAATCTTATCTTCCTTAATCTTCACCTTAACAACTGAAATCCTCGTACCGGTATGGTCCATACCCGTATGGGAATCCTCATACGGGTATGAGCTATACCCCCCCCCCCCCCCCCCCCCCGCATGAGCGAGGAATGTCAGCCACATACATACGGTGGTGACCAGTACAGAAAAGCATATGAAAGAATAAGTACAAATCAATTGCAAGTCACATGTAATCCATTTCCCGTACGAGGGTATGGGTCATACCCCCCCCCCCCCCGGTTTTTTAGCAGCAGCGAAAAAATATTGCTGAAAAAATTACTGCTGAGGATAGAAAATCATTATCAGCGAGAAAAAAATGAAGAGAATAGGTCAAAATTAGGGAAGCTAAGAATGTGACAAAATCTTATCTTCCTTCATCTTCGCCTTAACAACTACCGAAGGTACAAAACGTTACCTGCGATGAAAAAATGTCAGTGCATCGTTCCTGGGTCGTCTACACGATTTGCATTCCTTGCGGTCACTCCGATCTCTCCAGAAAAGCCCCTCGTTGCACTGGTTTCTGCAAACTTGCAGCTTGACGAAGCCATCGCAC
>WBZZ01000318.1:52500-70000 GCA_019918135.1 Paulinella micropora
GCTGTTCGTTATGGGACCAAGATTCCACTCGACAGCCTGTGGGGTTCTGTTGAAATGCTCACTGATAAGTGTACAGTGCGTGCTGAGTGCTGGGAAAAGCTCAAGAAACGCGATCACCCCATGCCGGTATCGTCCATTCCCCCCCCCCCCCCCCCCCCCCCCCCCCCCATACCGGTATCGCCCATCCCCCCCCCCCCCCCCCCCCCCCCCATACCCGCATAGCCCATACCCCCCCCCCCCCACCCCTATCCGTCCATGTCGCTTGCTAATTATCGATATTCCAGCAACCCTTTATCTTCCATTTCCACTGTTGTGTCCCATATTTCCATATCGTCTATTCCACATCTCCGTATCGCCCATCCCCCCCCCCCCCCATACCCGTATAGCCCATACCCCCCCCCCCCCATATCGGTATCGTCCCTTCCATACCGATATCGTCCCCCCCCCCATACCGGTATCGCCCTATCCGATACCGTCCATGTCGCTTGCTAATTATCGATCTTCCAGCAACGCTTTATCTTCTATTTCCACTCTGTCCTATTTCCATATGGTCTATTCCACATCTCCGTATCGCCCATCCCCCCCCCCCCCCATACCCGTATAGCCCATATCCCCCCCCCCCCCCTCCCCTCATACAGTGTTGTTTGTCTAGGTGGCGAATGTTATATGGCCTGAGGGAGAGACAACCAACATAGATTATGACAGCATCGTCTTTGAAACAACAGATGGTGGCTTGAAGAATACTCCCTACCAAGTCGCAGTGACTTATCCCAAGCTTGGGTTGTTGACTGGGATATCAAATATGATTCACCCTGGAGAGTGGGTGCTTTGGGAGGTTAGTATTGTTATGGTCATATCTAATGTGCACGCATATGTTTGTATCTGGTTTCATTTAAACACACATCATAACGATGTAACGATGTAGGTGGACGATAAGTACCGAGATGTCATCAAAAAGGCGGGCCCAGGCTATGCCCTGAACGCTAATTTTCCGCACAACAAATATGACCTTGCGTATTTTGTGAAGCGATGGAAGGAGAACGGCAAGTTTTTTGATGATTTGTTCTATTGTCCGGACAATCTCAGCATGTCGATCTTTACTTCCCTTCGCACGCCTGTGATCGGGGGCAGTTTACCAACGATTGGTGCAGAAGTGCGTGAGGATACTAGTACTGAGCCTGCCGCCAATGCCAGCGTAACAGCTAGCCAGGCTGTCACTGTACCTGCCGCCCCTGCCAGCGTAACAGGAAGCCAGGTTGTCACTGCGACTGCAGCACCTGCCACGCCCGCAAAGCAGACTAGCACGCAATTAGAGGAAGAGTCAGCACAGTATGATGCAGGCTGCAAAGAGATTGATCAAAAGTTCAGAGAGAAAATGGTAAATGAGTCTCAAAAGCGCAAATCCCCAGTGCCAGCTGCCGTCCTTGCCAGCGTAAGTAGCAAAAAGCCCAAAACATCGAGCTCTGACTCTGACAACGGGAGTGAGGATGCAGAAGAGGAAGAACCGAACATAGAATGTTGTGCCTGCAATCAGAGAATCGATGTCTCTCATGGAGCTACGACCTGTATCCGGTGTACTAATCCGTTACACCTTGAACCACCCTGTCGATGTCTGTGTCCAGAGGGTGCAGAACAGAAAGAGGGTGCAGAAAAGGAAGAGGGTGCCAAACAGGAAGAAGAAGAAAATATCGAGCATGTCGAGGAGGAAGATGATCAAGGCAGGAGGAAGATGGTGAGGAGAAAGACGATGAGGACTGGCTGCCGTCGAAGTAATTCATCGCTTACTATCTAATTTTATTATTAATTATATAACTATTAATATAATAAAAGGAAAATTAGTTATCTGCTAAATTATTAATACTAAAAAAGTAACTTATTTTTATATCAATAATATTCAATATATCAAGAAAACCGGCCGGCAGTAGAAACTTTTATTTTTATTGTTTATCTAGATTTATAGCTGATTTTTATTAACACTATCTATAGATTTATATCGAATATCCCTTACATACCCCATACCCAATACTTCATACATACCCTATACTCTATTCTTCACACCATACCCGATACCCTATACCCCATAACCTATACTCCATACATACCCTATACCCCATAACCTATATTAATACTCCATACATACGCAATGCCCCATATCCCATACCCGATAGCCTATAACCCATACCCCGTACCACATACCCCATAACCCATACCCCATACATACCCCATACCTCATACCTCATACCTCATACCCATACCCCATACCCCATACCCCATACCACATACACTGTACCCCATATCTCATACCTTATACCTCATACCTCATACGCCATACCCCATACCTCATACCCCATACCCCATACCCCATACATACCACATACCTCATATCCCATATCCCATACCCCATACCTCATACCCCATACCCCATACCCCATACCCCATACCCCATACCCCATACCCCATACCTCATACTCCATACCTCATACCCCATACACCATACCACATACACCATACCCCATACATACCCCATATCCCATACCCCATACCCCCATACCCCCATACCCCATACACCATACCCCATACCCCATACCCCATACCCCATACCCCATACCCCATACCTCATACCCCATACCACATACCACATACCCCATACCCCATACCCCATACCCCATACCCCATACCCCATACCCCATACCACATACATACCCCATACCCCATACCCCATACCCCATACCCCATATCCCATACCCCATATCCCATACCCCATACATACCCCATACCCCATACCTCATACCTCATACATACCCCATACCCCATACCACATACCCTATACCCCATACCACATACCCCATACCACATACCCCATACCCCATACCCCATACCCCATACACACCCCATACCCCATACCCCATACCCCATACCCCATACCCCATACCTCATGATCATACCCCATGCATACCCCATACCCCATACCTCATACCCCAGGATTTATTTCAAGTTATTTCAAGTTATTTCAAGTTATTTCAAGTTATTTCAAGTAACTTCAAGTTTTTTCAAGTTGATTTTAAATTAAATTTTCTAAATTTTGATTTATTAAAATAAATATCAAAAAACAATAATTTAAAATTTTTTGAATTTTTGATTTGAATTTTCAGGTTGAAATTTTACTCTTTCAAGTTTCTTCAAGTTAATTTCCTGAAAATTTCAAGTTACTTAATCAGATTTCAACTTAAATTTTTTTTGCATGAAATTGAAAAAAATCAAAAAAATTGTAAGATCATTTCAAGTTTGAAATTAAATATTAAATGAAATTTATATTATGAATAGAACATATTTACTAATCATTACTAGGTATTTTTAGAAATTTTTCTGTTTGCACCGCAAACTAACAGAACCAAAAGGAAAAATACTAAGTAATAATCAGAAAGGGGGTTCTGTTCTGTTGGAAAAAAAGAAAAAAAAGAAAAATACTTTTTTTTCCCCATCTAACACAAAATTTCAAAGAATTATATTATAATAATTACTCAAATTTTTTCAAAAATGTAAAAAAATTTACAAATAAAAACATTTAAATTACATTTAAAAAACATATGTATTATTTTTATACTCATTACGACAAAGATAAATCAAGTAGACAAGAGATTTTATAATAGAAAATAATTAATAATCATTGTATAGTGGAATATGTGTTGATCTGCATCAGCTTTGTATGCGCAACAGAGACAGTTTGGTATCATTACCAAGTACTTTTTTGTTTTGGATCTGTTCAGTGAGCTAAGGTAAAGGATAGAAGATAGGTTGTTATGTTGAATTTGTGTGTATAATCCTGATCAACAACTTAGTACTACTGCCTGTTTGATATAGAGGCAGCTTCGAACGGGATTTCTACCTTGGTTAATTTGTGCGCAACAGGAAGTAACTGCACACACCTGCATGTGCAGTGGTTAATAATCTACTTCAGGTAGGGTCTGTTTTCACAGAATATTCGCCACTATCGCTTTGCATCACCTTATACAAATTTACCCACCCTCCCCTTACCTATGAGTAGCGATTCCAGGAATCAAAATAACGATTCTTATCACTTTTACGATCTTTGGGTTTTTGTATTACCTGAAATTCCGGAAATTTCTCACTGATAAGACAATATTCTGCACGCTCTTCTCGGGCGCATACCGTGACATGTGCGTTCCTTGTCTTTGCAGTGATGTTTTCCTCAGAAATTTGCCTTGTTCATGCGACCGCCAGTTGGAGCTGTGTTCAGCCCTCTGCTCCGCCACCCTTTCCCTCTCCCCCTCGACAAACGCAAATTCCGACGTAGTATCGAAATGTAGACCACCCGCATTGGGCGCGATGGCTTCACTTTGATTTTCGTTGTCATTTGAGTTGGTCGATAGGGGTGGTGGTTTTACCGGAATGTTAGCAACAGCATACTTGAGAATTTCGGTATCGATCACCTTATCGGTAACCCCGTCATCAAAGAGGACCGCGTGCGCCTGGAAACGTCTGGTTCTATGGGTGACTGGGGCAGCGGGTGCAGTAACAGTGCCTTTGCGAACCGCAGTTTACCAATCATTCCCGTAAGTTTGTTTCGCCCATCCCTCTCCCCACGCTTTAGCCGGAATTTCCATATATAACCCGGACAAATTGTGTTTCTCTTTGGATTTTTGTTTCTTTTTCATTACTTTCGCCTCCCCTTGATCCCCACTGGGCTTATGGGTCAAACCTTTCGGGGTCGGAGGCAATGGTGGGTCAGCACAGCCAAACCCATACCCCCCCCCCCCCATACCGGTATGATACCGGTATGGGGCCATACCCCCCCCATACCCCCCACATGGGAAGGGACTTAGAGAATTTTCATATCGTATGGGGTATTGGGTATGGGGTATGGGCTATACGGGTATGGGTATGGGGTATGGGGTATGGGGTATGGAGGGTATGGAAGGTACCGGTATGGTGTATGGGGCACAGAACCACCTACCAATCATTACTATATATTTTTAGAAAATTTTTCTGTTGGCGCAAACAGAAAAAATTTCCAAAAAACCAAGATATGTTCTGTTTATAAAATAAATTGAAAATTTTTAATATTATTTCAAGTTTTAAATTAAATAAAATTTCTTTAAAAAATTTTCAAGTTGAATTCTGATTGAAGAACTTGAAATTTTCAGGAAACTAACTTGAAGAAACTTGAAAATGTAAAATTTCAACTTGAAAATTCAAGTCAACAATTAAAAAAATTCAACTTATTTTTTTTACATTTTATTTAAATAAATTAAAATATATAAAATTTAACTTGAAATCAACTTGAAAATTACTAGAAATAACTTAAAATGACTTGAAAAACTTGAATCAACTTGTTGAAGTAACTGGAAGTAACGTGAAATAACTTGAAACAACTTGAAAGAACTTGAAAGAACTTGAAACAATTTGAAACAACTCAACAGTAGCACCTACCAATCATTATCTATTTTTAGATTTTTTTTCTTTTTTTTGTGCAAACAAAAAATTCTAAAAATACTAAGTAATGATTATTAGATATGTTCTATTCATAAAATAAATTTTATTTAATTTAAAACTTGAAATAATGTGAAATTTTCAAATTATTCAAAAAATTTCAAGTTGAATTCTGATTGAGGAACTTGAAATTTTCAGGAAATTAACTTAAAGAAACTTGAAAATGTAAAATTTCAATTTGAAAATTGAAATCAAAAATGAAAAAATACAAGTTTTTTTTTACATTTTGTTTCAATAAATCAAAATATAGAAAATTTAATTTGAAATTAGCTTGAAAAATATTGAAAATAACTTGAAATAACTTGAAATAACTTGAAGTAACTTGTTGAAATAACTTGAAGTAATTTGAAATATCTTAAAAGAACTTGAAAATGATAGTGTTATTAGAAGTTTTTGCTTGTTGCAGGGCTAAATTGCGAGGTTTCTTCGCGTTGTATAAGCACCTCTCTACTGCTTTTTCCAACATCTTGGTAAAATTGTTTTCAGGACTTCTGTGTTAATATGCACAGCCAACAAAACATGCTTGGCAATCATTAACTAGTATTTTTTTGTGATGATTCTGTTAACATGCACAGCGATCAGAAACGAAAATCTAGAAAAAAAATGCTAATTACCAGAAGCTCAGACTGTTAAGATAGTCAGTGCTTGTCTGAAAACCGTTGTGGGTCTTGGAATTTACCAGCATTTGCACAAAGTAATCTAACACCATCGTGATTTTTGATGTTGTTAACTTTCAGTTCCTCCATCCTCATTTGCCAGCACGCTGTGATTACTGCGAAAATATGCAAGAATAGAACAATCAAAACACTGAGTACAGACAGAATATATGTTGACATTACGAAATCAGGAGGAAACTGGGATTATGTTGAAGCATGGTGGAACTTTGTGGAAAAAATACTCAGTATTGAATGAAATCATCGTTCTTTTAGGTGAAAATTTTTATAACGCTTGTTTTTTTTTCTAGTTTTGTCCTATAAATTCTGATTCTGTCAGTTTTTCCTTACTCAACACGCAGAGATAACGTGGCAACAGAACCATAAAAAATTACGTGTAACCACCTAGTGGGAACAGTGAAAGTTTTCAGAGTTTGCCATCCCCCGGCTGGAGCTAGGAAAAATCTCAAGGGAACGTGAAAACTAACATCCAGAACATTGCAAAACATAAGATTTAGCATAAAGATGAAAGCGTCTGTTGAACATTTTGACAAACAGTTTGTACGTAAGGAAAGAAAAACACTTGCCAAAAACAATACTGTAAAGTGCATAAAAAAGAAATATGTACTTTTTGCAGTCGGAATGATCTGTACAGACTGAGAATCCACATCGCCCTGGAAACTCAAGCATTCTTCGAGTGTGTAGACGAAGTTGCCAGAAGGATCGTCCTCGCGAGTGAAATTGAGGGTCATTTTGGGAATGCTTTGCGAAGGGTCGCTTGACTCTGTAATGCCGATGGTCATAAAAGCCTTTTCAAATGCAACCTGTTGGGAGAGCATCCAAACAGAAGTGAGTTTTGAGTATTACCTGTTTTTTTTTTTTTTTTTTTTTTGTTTTTTTTTTGTTTTTTTTTTGTGTTCTGTTGGGTGCTTGACAGGACAGAGTACCCCTTCTTGGGATGTTTTCGCCTCTTTTCCTCCTTTCTATTTTTTGCGTCCGCCACGGACTGTCTCACCACCTCGACGTTGTTTGTAGGTATCTGTAGTCTTTTTCGCACGAGGCATTGGGTCTCTTTGCATTTCTTGCCTTGGTGAAAGTTCGAATTGTGAGGTGGTCAAGGTGGACGGCACGTGCCAGGCACGCGACCTGGCACGCGCTCTGCCGAACATGATAATTTCTTTTCTGCTGCCCATTGATTAAAAAAGTTATAATACGGTCAGGTAACTTGGAATTCAATATTTGACTGGTCTAAAAATTTAATAAAAAATTCAAAAAATTTGGCCCAGTCAAGGTTTGCTATTTTTGAAATTGCAATGCCTGAATTTTCGGCAACATCAAAATTCAAAAAATCAATTTTGAAATGAACTTGAGTTTGTGAAAGTGCATCATAATTCAATTTTTTCTTGCTGTCCCAAGCTGTTTGCAACAGAAGCGAATAGAAAAAATACTCAGGTATTTTTTTTCCACGTTCTGTTTGCTACCGCCAGATCTTCAGAAATGAGCACTTGTCAAGCCCAAGACATTCCAGGACGCTGTTAAGTCCTTCTACTAACAGTGTCAGTTCAAGCTCGGTTCCTTCCACTCCTGTCGCAAGAAATATGAAAAATCCCCTCCTGCTTCATGAAAATTTCAAGTTCCTCAATCAGATTTCAACTTGAAAATTTTTGGAATAAACTTGAAAATTTTTGGGATCATTTCAAGTTTGAAATTAAATTAAATTTATTTTATGAACAGAACATATCTACCAATCATTACTCTGTATTTTTAGAAATTTTTTCTGTTTGCACCGCAAACCAACAGAACCAAAAAGAAAACATACTCAGTAATACTCAGAAAGGGGGTTCTGTTGAACAGAAAATACCTGTTATTCTTGAAGAATACCTGTTATTCTTGAAAAACATAAAAGACAAAACTTCAAAGAATTATATTATAATAATTACTCAAAATTTTCAAAAATGTAAAAAATTTAGAAATAAAAAAATTTAAATTACATTTTAAAAACATATTTATTGTTTTTATAGTCATTACAACAAAGATAAATCAAGTAGACAAGAGATGTTATAACAGAAAATAATTAATAATCATTGTATGGTGGAATATGCGTTGATCTGCATCCAGCTTTGTAGACTCTTTGTATGCGCAACAGAGACAGTTTTGGCATCATTACCAAGTACTATTTTGTTTTGGGTCTGTTCAGTGAGCTAAGGTAAAGGACAGAAGATCTATTGTCATGTTGAATGTGTGTGTATCATCCTGGTCAACAAGACTTAGTTAGTATTACCGCCTGTTTGATATAGATGCAGCTTCGAACAGGATTCCTACCTTGGTCAATTTGTGCGCAACATGAAGTAACTACACACACCTGCATGTACAGTGGTTAATGATCTACTTCAGGTAGGGTCTGTCTTCACAGAATATTCGCCACCATCGGTTTGCATTACTTTATACAAATTTACCAACCCTCCCCTTACCTATGGGCAGCGATTCCAGGAATCAAAATAGCGATTTTATCAGTTGTAGGAAAAATTATTGTTGATGCTACCAACAGACTTGTCAACTGTATCTGGAATCTAAATGTGTGCATCAGTTATTGTAAATTATATTAATCAATCATCAAATAATTTTCAAAAAATTCTGTTGCATTATTTGCAGTTCGACATTCTAGATTACACAATGGAAAATTTTGAAGCATCAGAACTGAAAAAAAGCAAGACTGTATTAATTATTTTTGAAGCATATATTCACGATTTCACAGTTGATACTTGCTTCCGGCAGTGTTGATCTCTTGATGTTTCACACCCAAGTTTACTTAATTAAAAAGATAGAAATTTAATGTGTGAGGATTTGTATGTAAGGAGAAGCTGATCACAGCAACAGAAAATTGTTCTAAAAATACTCGGTAATGATGGTTTAGGGTGTCCTGTTGAGAGAGCTCATATTGTCTTGAAGGGTATTTGAAGGTATGAAATTATGAAACGCTGCACTGAACGTAAACAGGACTGAGTGATTCTAACATTTTATACAGGTTCGTCTGAGTTCTGAACTTCCTGCCTTAGCCTAACCCATAGTAGTGATTCCGGCACCCAAATTAGCGATTCTTGTCAGTTGTAAGCAAGCTCGGCAGAAAGAATTTGAGCAGCTGAAAGAACTTAAGGCTTTTGTTTGGCGCAAAGAAAAGGAAGCTAGAATGTCCGGGACGCCAATCATCCCGGTGGAATGGATAGACACCGTCAAACAACAGGGTACGACGTAGATGAGTTTCATAAAGCCCGAATTACGTTGAGAGGGGACATTTTGAAGGCATACGCTCAGTATGACCCTAGAAAGACTTACTCCCCTACCGCTCAACATCAGACAATTTTACTCATGATAGCGAACGCTGCATTTTTTGGGATTGACTTATGGCTGATCGATTTCACCACGGCCTATCTGCATGCCAGAATCCCGTACAACATATACGTAAAACCACCGCCCGAATTCCAATTGGAGGATTACGTTTGGCTTTTGAAGAAAGCCTTATACGGCCACCCGGAATCTGGTCGGTTGTGGTACATATGTTATACGGGGAACTCACGGGAGAACTTGAGTTCAGAACCTTTACGCTCGATAGAGCCTCCTTCATAAGACATGGAAGCAGCCCCAAGACCACACAACTCTTGTCCTTCCATATCGATGACGGATGCCACGCTGCGACTAGGTCTGAACACCTCAAGATGGTCGCTCACTTTGAAAAGAGGGTTCAGATGTAAAGATCTGGATAAAGCCACTGAGTTCAAAAATATCCAAATTGTTCAAACTGAGAAAGGGACTGCGTTAGACCAACGCAAATACGAACTTCTCATTTTGAAAGAATTAGGGTATATGAACGAAGTGCCAGCTAAAACCCCATTCACATCTGAAAATCCGGCACCTCTCAAGAAAGACCATAGGCTACTGAAGTACGATCTAAGATGCCTAATAGGCATCCTTATCTTCTTAGCTGTACATACGAGGCCTCTTCTGATCTGCCCGTTGAGTATTGCAGCCATCTCAAGTTCCCAACCCTGACACATCATATGCAATGGCGCATCGCATGTTCTTGTGGTTATTGACACCAAGGGCGTTGTTTTTCCGGAGGGGAGACAAGAATCTTAGGAAACTATAAGAATCTTGTTTCTCCGCCCCAAAAACCCCCAAAGACTGGAAACCTAACCATGGAGCATGTGCCGCGGCCAATGCAATGAATGAATCCATAGAAAAGTCAGGAATCCCCGGGATGGAAGCTTTCAGCGTACCGATCATCGCCAATGTCGATAGGATAATCTCGGAAAATCCGTTGGTGGGGTTTGTGGACTCCGATTTTGCAGGGGATAAAGTTTCGCGAAAGTCTCGGTCTGGATATGTTTATTTATTCAATGGAACTCCGCTAGCTTGGTTCTCAAAACTGCAATCCGTAATTGCTCAATCCACGTTGGAATCGGAAACGGTATCAACTAATGAGGCGGTAAGGGAACTTCTCGCGTTATTACAATCTCTAAGGGATATTGGAATCAACCTCAAAGGCCCCACCCCCCTCTTCGAAGATAACGAAGCGACGGTCTTGTTATCCGAGAGGGGGTTAGGGGAGGCCCGTACCAAGCATATTGAGGTAAGGTATCACCTTCTTGCAAAACTCGTGAAGGACGGCATAGTCAAGTTATTCAGAGTACCAACCGAGGAAAATATTGCGGATATATTTACCAAAATACATTTCACGGTTGAGAAATTTATGTACCTAGCTAAGAAAATTTCCGTCTTGCTAGACCGGGCGGGCCGTGCTCGTATTGGAATGAAACCCGATCAATTTGCGTATTGAATCTACCAATAAGATTTAATTTTCTGAACCCATTATAACCTCGGTATATAGTTATTAATTTTCCGCATACGCACCTACCAATTGTCTTAGGGAGCAAGTTGGCTGGAAGCTAGGGGACAAAGGATGGATCAGCGCCAACCAGAGGACCCTCATTTCCAAATACTTGCCCACTATTACTCTTACAGGTAGTTCGATTGGCTAGCGGCGGACCGGAGGATGAGAGCGTAGCCCGGACTTTGGCGTTCTATCGCCCTTTTTGCTCGCCCCAACTCATGATATCCTCTCGCGCGTTCGCGGCCCCCACTTGCGTGATTTCTCCATATTATTACACTTATATATGCAAACATCTAAGAGGCTAAGTTGGAGGTCACAGTTTGCTGGTCGGAGGGCGATTTATCAGACTGCAATCTTGTATGTCTTGAAAGGCCTCGGCAGCCAGCCTGTGACTGTACCAGACCAGCTAATAATCACAGATATTTGTATTTGTCTTACATATCATATTATTTTTGTCACATTGATACCCCTCTACGGGAAGCGCTGACAAATTTTTTAATCCATATAACCGAGTAGTAGAATAATTAATAGTTCAGATAGGTCTCATTTCATGGTAGATTAGCTAGTACAATCAGGTTCACTTCATATATTATCAGTATATTCGGATCATCTTGTATACCGCATATAACGATACTATATATGTAATTTGTTTATGCTATGCCTGTATTACATATTCACCTTACTACCACTCACAACATAGGATAAGGTGTGGGTACGCCATAATCTTTTTCTCGTCGATCAGGTCTGACTTGACTAGGGGGCGCTACCCTGTGTATAATCTAACTGATATACACTTGCCCCAGCAAGTTGGGTAGCCACCGTCGACATTATCTCTTGGAGAGAGTGAGGGTAAGAGTGAGTATGTTTTGAGTCTGTGTTTTTATAATTTTCACAGAATAGTTAATAGGACCTGCAGTTAATTTAGTAATTAACCTTGCTCCAGGGGGAGTGTTAGACCATATTAATACAATACAATATATTAATTCGGTGGACAGTACGGGCCGGCATATGTAATGCATGTCGTTAGAGCCATTACGTGTGTCCGGCCTAACACGTTCCCGCTCTTGGCCTTGGCGCGTTCTTCTAATCAAGTTTAATTTGCAGACGATCTACTCAGCTTAGATTTGACTCCGGTTTAGTACAGTCGTCTAACAAACACTATTAATAAAAGCTCATGAGCCATAGTCTTGTCTGATCCTTACGTTCCGATTCTACTACAGTCACATAGCTCTGTTCATCTTTCCTAGAAGAAAAGAGCTACTAGTATGTAAACCCGAGTATTGGTTGGGCTCTGCCTTTCATTCCGGGACCAGTTGTATGTACGTCGCGCGCATTACAAAATGCAAATTTGAGTTTGGAGTTTTTCGAATTCAAATTTGAATTTGAATTTTGAATTATCTCCTCAGTGCCCCCCTTCTATGGCGATTTGTCATAGACGTAGAACGGTATGAGCAGCGCCGTCATTCGCAGACAAGGTTCAGGTGAGGGTGCGAGTGAGTGAGCGCGGCGAGCGAGCGAGTGAGTGAGCGAGCGAGCGAGAGTGTGAACTAGTGAATGAGTACCTGTATAATAATATTATGAATGATGTTCAAGTATGTACCTACATATGACTTGCCGCCACTAGTAGGAATAAGTGGGAAGCTACAGTTAACAACCGGCAACCAGTGCGTCCCCCTACCACTGGCAGTTACCGGTAACTTTGCAGAACGATAAATCAGTTTATGACTTCAACAATGAGAACAATTCCCGCCAGTCCTTGAACGAAGTTAAAAAGATGTACTGCCACGCAGGAAAAACTGCCTTTTGAGCGGCAGTGATATGAGGGGAAAAGGCAATTGTAAAAACTAGTGCCACCAGTACCCGCAGAACAGGTACTAACATGTACTTAATTATTATCTAATACGTAGTAACTAACCTAATGATCACTACTAACCAATAATTGGTACTGAGGAGAAGAGTCTACTTACGATTGTCTAGTGGAAGTCGTTAAACGGTGGAAAAAAAAGTGAGGAAGGTGAAAAAGAAATGTTACCGGTATTGTAATTATATAGTAACACCGTCGTGCCTAGCTAGGAGTCGCTATTTCACTAGCGACTTTAATGAACAAATCATTAACACTGTAGCATTAGTTGCGGCCCTCGCCTGGGCCCCACACTGTTTGGCATGCCCGGCGCCCATCCGCCCCCAAAACCAAGCCGCCTACTCGAGACCCTAGAGAAAATAGACAGGTAAGGAGTATGTACGAATGTGTTGATGAAAAAGTATCTTTTGTGGCTGAAGCAGCTGACGTGCGCTTGGCAGTTGCTGGCGTCTCCTTGGCTGCAGGGGCGGTTGCCGGGGCGCGCGCGTGGTGTGCAGTGTGTGTACAGGAGGCGTGAGCGGTGTTTTGTGTTTCTTAGTTTGAATAGCCAACACGGTGGTCGGGCATTTTGACAGGTGAGATGATGATGCGGCTCTGATGCCGCGGCGGCAGGGGGATGAATGATGAATGATGCATGATGCATGATGCATGCTGAATGATGAATGATGAATGATGAATGATGAATGAGATGAGAAATGCCGCGGCGGGCGGGGAGAGAGAGAGAGAGAGAGAGAGAGAGAGAGAGAGAGAGAGAGAGAGAGAGAGAGAGAGAGAGAGAATATTGACACACATAGTATTTCATTTTAAAACATGAATAAACAGCTTACTTGGTTTGCACCAATTACAGACGCCGCCTTTCATAACCCAACCTATGTATAATATACTTATCATTATTATTGCTATTATGATTGTGATTATGATTACGATTATGATTATTATTATGATTATTATTATGATTATTATTATTATTATTATTATTATTATTATTATTATTATTATTATTGGACACCGTGATAGCCCAGTGGTCAAGTTCTACCATCTGGGCCCTGTCGCCAGTTCGATTCCCGTCGGTGCCACCAGTATTTTCATTGAACATACCGGTCTATTTCTGGACCAGTATTTTCATTGAAAATACCGGCCCGTCTGGAAGTGTTGGAACTGCCCTTGCGGGGGTGTCATTAGAGCTTATCGTCAATTCTTCGTACTCCCCTCACGGGTGAGACGATGGAGGCGCATGTGCAGAAATGCATCAGCCATTGACAGAGAAGCACTATTATTATTATTATTATTATTATTATTATTATTCAGCCCATTGGCCTCAAGGCGTTAAACTGTGACGCCAACTCATAACCCTTTGGTGGTAGATGCTGGGGAGGAGGGTCGTTGCGCGCGTAAAAGATCTTAAACTCCGCATATGCTGGTTGATAGCCCAGGACCCAGCAGACACCAGATTGGTATGGGGGGGGTTTCGAGGCAGCTCTAGCAACCGCGCTTGGTGTATGCACTTGCACATTCGGTGACGTCTTGCAAGAGGTTGCTGGGACTGCGGAATAACCTCGGCTTAGTGCAGTCTTGCCCTCAGGAGCTCCATCGGTGGCCCCGATCATCAGGCGAGAGACTGACACGGGGGGGTGGAGGACCTCGAACAAGGGTATTGGAGGCTTATGTCCGTTGAGGATATGCCATTAGCTGCATCAGTACGCCTCAGATATGGTAAATCTGCCTTGGAGTGTTGACTGTGACATATTTGAGGGAAATCCCGATGAAAAAACCTAGTCACACTTGCTAAACAGAGTTCCAGCCCAATGGCCTCAAGGCGTTAAACTGTGACGCCAACTCATAACCCTTTGGTGGTAGATGCTGGGGAGGAGGGTCGTTGCGCGCGTAAAAGATCTTAAACTCCGCATATGCTGGTTGATAGCCCAGGACCCAGCAGACACCAGATTGGTATGGGGGGGGTTTCGAGGCAGCTCTAGCAACCGCGCTTGGTGTATGCACTTGCACATTCGGTGACGTCTTGCAAGAGGTTGCTGGGACTGCGGAATAACCTCGGCTTAGTGCAGTCTTGCCCTCAGGAGCTCCATCGGTGGCCCCGATCATCAGGCGAGAGACTGACACGGGGGGGTGGAGGACCTCGAACAAGGGTATTGGAGGCTTATGTCCGTTGAGGATATGCCATTAGCTGCATCAGTACGCCTCAGATATGGTAAATCTGCCTTGGAGTGTTGACTGTGACATATTTGAGGGAAATCCCGATGAAAAAACCTAGTCACACTTGCTAAACAGAGTTCCAGCCCAATGGCCTCAAGGCGTTAAACTGTGACGCCAACTCATAACCCTTTGGTGGTAGATGCTGGGGAGGAGGGTCGTTGCGCGCGTAAAAGATCTTAAACTCCGCATATGCTGGTTGATAGGCCAGGACCCAGCAGACACCAGATTGTTATGGGTGGGGTTTCGAGGAAGCTCTAGCAACCGCGCTTGGTGTATGCACTTGCACATTCGGTGACGTCTTGCAAGAGGTTGCTGGGACTGCGGAATAACCACGGCTTAGTCCAGTCTTGCCCTCAGGAGCTCCATCGGTGGCCCCGATCATCAGGCGAGAGACTGACACGGGGGGGTGGAGGACCTCGAACAAGGGTATTGGAGGCTTATGTCCGTTGAGGATATGCCATTAGCTGCATCAGTACGCCTCAGATATAGTATTATTATTATTATTATCCCTGAAAGGTGTTGGAGTAGGGGGTGCGTTTGGGGGGAGGGGGAAAATGAAAATTGTGGACCCCACCCCCACCCCCCCTCCACTCGCATTTTCGCACCCCTATCGGAATAAATCATGGTTTGTGGGAACGAGTAGGAGTTGGGAGCTTATATTGGCAGGGTGGCTAGGCCCAGACTCGATCTTGATGCTGGTATACTTTTTTTGGAATTCATGCAAATATTTGCGTTAGGGGAGTGTCCTGAATGCCCAAAATTCCTTGTTTTTTGGGCCTTTTTTTGCACCCCCCCGTCCCTATAAATCGTGGTTTGTGGGAACCAGGAGGAGTTGGGAGCTCATATTGGCAGGGTAGCTTGCCCCAGAATCGATCTTGATGCTGGTATATTTTTTGGAATTCACGCAAATGTTTGCGTTAGGGGAGTGTCCTGAATGCCAAATTTTCTTGTTTTTTAGCAGCACTTGCCGTGGCCTCCGGCAATTGAACGTACCCTGTCGACGGGGCAGTGGGGGTCCGGGGGGCCCTCCCCCCGGGAACCCCAGCCCGGCGACTTACGTCCCCGTTTTGGTCGCGGGTGGCACCCACACAAGAAAATTCAGGTCTTGTGCCACCAGGCACTGGTTGCGCACACCGGAGGGAGTTAGCGGCTGATATTTGGTGTATCGACACTTCTTGATGAGCTCTCTTCGAAAATATAAAACTTGTGGCGCCGGGTGGCATTTGGAATTCACGCAAATATTTGCGTTAGGGGAGTGTCCTGAATGCCAAAATTCCTTGTTTTTTTTTGCCTTTTTTCGCACCCCCCATCCCTATAAATTACGGTTTGTGGAAACCAGGAGGAGTTGGGAGCTCATGTTGACAGGGTGGCTAGCCCCAGACTCGTTGTTGATGTTGATATAGTTTTTTCGGAATTCATGCAAATATTTGCGTTAGGGGAGTGTCCTGAATGCCGTTTTTTAGCAGCACTTGCCGTTGCCTCCGGCAATTGAACGTACCCTGTCGACGGGGCAGGGGGGTCAGGGGGGCCCTCCCCCGGGAACCCCAGCCCTGCGATTGTACGTACCCGTTTTGGTCGCGGGTGGCACGCACACCAGAAAATTGAGGTCTTGTGCCACCAGGCGCCCTCCGGCAATCGAACGTACCCTGTCGACGGGGCAGGGGGGGTCCGGGGGGTCCTCCCCCCGGGAACCCCAGCCCGGCGATTGTACCGTACCCGTTTTGGTCGCGGGTGGCACCCACACAAGAAAATTGATGTCTTGTGCCACCAGGCGCCGTTTGCACACACCAGAGGGAGTTAGTATTATTATTATTATTACTATTATTATCATTATTATTATTATCAAAATGGACACCGTGATAGCCCAGTGGTCAAGTTCTACCATCTGGGCCCTGTCGCCAGTTCGATTCCCGTCGGTGCCACCAGTATTTTCATTGAACATACCGGTCTATTTCTGGACCAGTATTTTCATTGAACATACCGGCCCGTCTGGAAGTGTTGGAACTGCCCTTGCGGGGCTGTCATTAGAGCTTATCGTCAATTCTTCGTACTCCCCTCACGGGTGAGACGATGGAGGCGCATGTGCAGAAATGCATCAGCCATTGACAGAGAAGCACTATTATTATCAAAATTATTATTATTATTATTATTATTATTATTACATAAAATATCATTCGTAGAAGATAGATAGACAGATAGACAGATAGATAGATAGATAGATAGATAGATAGATAGATAGATAGATAGCTATAGATAGATAGATAGATAAATAGATATGCAGACAGACAGAGAGACAGATAGATAGAGAGACAGACGGACAGACAGATAGATAGATAGATAGATAGATAGATAGATAGATAGATAGATAGATAGATA